>JAHPZR010017332.1:102500-111476 GCA_019787425.1 Platygyra sinensis
GCTGGGATTAAGCCTCATTACATTACAGATGTAAACATCTATAGGCTACAGCATGGGCGTAGCCAGGATTTTTTAAATGGGGGGTCACACTGACTCATACAGAGGGTACTCATCAGATTGTCACCTGAATATTGTAGGTTGTTTGCTTACAAAAAGGCTGACAAACGGGGGGTCACGGGCACCCCAGGACCCCCCCCCCCCCCCCTACGCCCTTGGGCTACAGTTTTACGTTACAAGAGTGAATACTACTTGCGCTGAAAATATCTTTTTTTAACTCGGTTGAACTTCTATTTTACTTTACTACTGTTTTTGCCGTGACCAGAATAAGGATTTTACGTTTCAAGAATAACTGAGCACTCTTGTGCTGTATTGGTAGAGAAAACAGTACATCCGCTTCCTTTCCAAAACTGGATATGGCTTGTACTTATGTTACAAAAGTAGACATTACTTAGCTTGTTTCACATGTGCGAGCATTCTTTGTGCTTGCGTCACAAGAGTTTAGTGTTTCGCATGTACTCAACGCAAAGCGTATTTATTCGTTCATCAAATTGCCACAGAAAATTCATGCTTGTTTCTTCACGCAAGAAGTCATATTAAGAGACAAATCCAGTTTCGATCTATCTACAAACGTCTACATTTATCTGGTTTTTTATAGATCAGTGCAACACTGATAAATTAATGAACTATTCTTGAAGCCACTGAATTCTGCGAAATAGACAGATAGTTTTATAAATCTGTATGATCGTAGTAGAGCTTAGAGCGAATGCACAACTATTCTCTTTATGCATTGTGCAACTGATATGTTTTTAAAAGGGAAGTTTCATCGGCATGTTTTCCGGTGACCTCATGTTCCAACATTTAGGTTTTCTGCTATAGCTTTCAACGTAGTCTGCACGTAAAAATATGACGGAGTGAAATGATCTGTTGACAAGAGTTTTCAACAACAGTGATGAATCAACGGTGTTTCTTAATTCCATTTCCATTTCCATTTTTTTATTTCCATTAACCACACAAAAGATAAACAAAAAAAATGATAACGCAATACACTAGAAATTTATGATAATTTAAAGACGATAAGGTCAACCTAAATTTGAAAATTTGGCCATATTTATTTATGAACTCCAAACTTTCCATGTAAAGTTTTTACAATAGAATTAGAGCATTTTGTATAATAAGTCAAATTATTCTCGCATTTTGATTGGTTCTTACGTAATTACTTTATTCAACCTTTATTCAAAAAATTTATAGTCCTGCAACGGGGTTACCATCACGCAACACGTCTAAATAAATCAAGGAAAATATCTTTTTTTAACTCGGTTATGAAGGACAGACGCATAGTTGCCAAAGAGATTCCTTGTTCCCGAGTGTCTCAAAGAGACGGCGTTCAAATGTGGCGTCAAAACTTGAGATGGCTTTCGTACAAATTCTCGATCGGCTTGATCTTGTCTTAGTTTGGTCTTTAATGATCTCCTCTTGTTATCTTTCCCGTTTTTGCTTTTCTTTTATTTTTTTTGGTCTACAATTTCAACCTCCGGCAATCCCTCTCAAGCTATTTTCCCCCAGTTCATCGACGGGTAATCATAGTTAACAGGTGTGGTGAGTGAAAGTTTTTGTACGTGATGAAAACATTTGTAAAGCAAACTTTGCTTCATAGGATTGTTTATTTTTGCACCTCCCTCCCCTCCCCCCGTCCTTGGATTTCCGAAACCGGGATTGATCTTAAAATAGCTCGCAAGAGATTCTCCTGTATGGAGGATAACCTTCCTTTCCTTCACCACCTCTTGCACTGAACCTTACAAGGAAATCGAGAAATTTCTGTTTTTAGCGGACAAAAATCAGAATAATTTTAGGTATTTTAGTCCTTTTGACATTTTCTCAAAGCTAGAGATATAAATAGTTGCCTGAAATAATACCAAAAACAATTTCCCAAGAAACCTCAAAAAAAGTTTCCATAATTCAGAGAAATTGTGGAAACACAAGAAAAAATTTTATGAACAGTTTCATTTCATCGCTGCTTTCAAGTGCTTCACATGAACTTCAAAATTTCTTTACGCGACATTTGGTGTTACTAGAAATTATTTTTCTTTTAAGATTTTAGAAAGAGTCGCACAGAAGTTTGCAATACAATGTAATAAATTTCGGTACAAAAGTTTTTTTCCACTTGCTACTCGAACTTCTAGCAGATTCCTTCTTAAACTGAGTATTATTTGATTTGAAGACTTGTTGGTCAGTGAATATCGCTCTTTAGTAGAATTCTACTAGTACACTAAAGCAAATGCTGTAATCTGATTGGCTGAGCCATTGCACACTATCAGCCGCTCATAATCTAATTGTTAAATAGAGTGTATTCATGGTCACCCTCTAAAAAATATAAACAAAAACCATTCGGTGGATAAAGTCAAGAAATTGTGATATTACGAACGATAAATAAGGAGGACAGTTCTCCAAGGTAGGGTTAAGTCTGCATACGAGCCAATTGTGGCCCACCAGGCCGGAGCTTATCCCGGTTTCTGTAGCAAGTAGCGACTAGAGTATTTCTAATTCCCCCGGGATTGGATGCTAGTCCATTGCACGGTTACCCCCAGAATTAAGCTCGCCGGTACCCATTTATACACCTGGATGAAGAGAGGCACCGTGAGAGTGAAGTGTCTTGCCCAAGAACACAACACAATGTCCCTGGCCAGGGCTCGAACCCAGACCGCTCGCTCCGGAGTAGAGCGCACTAACCATGAGGCCATCGCGCCTCCCTTTAAGATGTGTAGGTTCTCCTTAAGTTGTGATATTCGTCGAAATGTTCGGTGTAAAATTATAGAGCCTAGTATGTTGAAAGGCATCCTTAGTCCTCTAATATGGCGGCCGGAATTAAGTCCTAAAATGGCCACAAATCACGACACAAGTGTACATTTTTCGACAAACGCGATCTTAGTTTTTTGTCACGCACCGAAATAACTGCGAAATTCAAAATCCGCTGGTTTCCAAACGAAGGACGCTACTGAGCTGGAAAGTGTTAAACAGATATAAATTTAGTTAGTGCCTTTTGTGCCTGATGACAATTAAACCTTTAGTGGCTCTTTGGATTTGAGAACTTGATCAGGTCACGTGAACACACTCTATTGGTGTTTACAGGATATAAGAAATTACTTGTTCGCATTGCAGGCGAAATCAGTAAACGCGAAAGGGGCACTTTCCGAGGAACACCAGCGACAGTTTTGTCTCTATTCGAAGGATAAGCATAATACGAAGTTCGTTTGAGTTCACTGAGGAGCATGCAAGACTCGAAAGGGAATGTTTCCGGGCCTTCGGCATCCACACTACATACTGAAAAATCCTTAGTCCTAAGAACCTGAAAACTGTATCCATGTGAGATCATTTCTCTAGAGATTGGTTTACCCGAGCTACAGAAATTTAGTTAAATCCACTTCCCAGGTCCCTCTGAATTCGACACGCAAGTTTTATACCGCCGAATGCAAATCTCTCGCCGGATTGACGACTCTTCGCATTGACTAGTCACGTAGCTTAACCGGTTGTCTTAGGGTAGAACATATCCCATTTCCTGATCACGGTCTAAGTTGTAAATGAGGAACAGTTCCTCCCAACAGCAACGAGGAACTAAATAACAATAGACACTCGGCTTTGCGTCACGAAACAAGAAACATCAGAATACGTTTACGGGGTCAAGAATGATCGGAACTTTGATCTGGCAGCTTAAAGGAAAAAATCGATCATATCCGATTCCCATAAAATTTCCCCAGATGACTTTGACCTTAACGCTTTTCAGAATGGTCACCGTTTCTTAACAGATAAGTGACAATTATCAGATGGGGATGGAAAGGTAAGTTCTCTACATGAACTGAGCTCCCGTGAAAAACTTTAAAGAAAGTGTAAAACATTTTTGCTACGACCAGTGGATGCCATTTCCAATGTGGAATATGAGCGTTTTCGTTCTCTACAGGGTACAAATGCGTTTGTTTGTTGTTGTTTTTTTAGTAAATTATTGCATACCAATCCATGTACTTTCAGCCACAAGAAACGTCAACATGCAACGACAAGGTGACAACAGGAACAGTTAAAGCATTTTCTTAAAATGTAAAATGATTTAGTCAGAGAGTGTTCAACGCAGGGATTCGAAGATGAGTCACGGAACTTTACTTTAAAACAGGCACATTTTGAACATGATGTAAGACAGCCAAACAACTTCCCTTGTGGTAGTAATAAATAAGACAGTCAAGATGCTCTCAGCCATCAAAAGTTTCAAACCAATACGAAGACGACTTCAACTAAGAAAGCTTCACCTACAAAGTAGAAAGAAGAAGGTAAGCAACCATTGTTACGTGCTTCTCTTGTCCTATAGTTTTAGCGTCATTGCTGGCATCTTTGGAAGAACTTAGACCTCTTTTGGAAAGTAAACATTTAGTAGAATACAAGATCAATAGGAGACGAGTACACTCCTTCTAATTTCAATAGAAGTCTGCAACTCAAAATACAAGTAGTAAACAATTCAACTCTCCCTTGATTTATAGCCCGTTCACCCACGAAATGTTACGTTACTGATTTACTATAACTGTAATTTATTTCTCATTGTTCTGACTAGAAATGGAGGTTTGCAAAATCCTACTCGCTGTCATATTTGCTGTAACATTCAGCTCAGTGGCTCATACAGCTCCACCGAATCCACCACCAAACAGAGTTGAACTTCTCATCAGACTTGGTCTTTCACCAAAACTCACTAACGCCACTAAAGAGGTAAGAAACGTTATGATTTTATAATGCCAGTCTCATGCCTCTGAGAAGGCCGTGGCTCTGAGATTATTAGAATTTAACTGATTCATCGTTATTTCTTGTAGACTAACCGATCTTACCAACTCATCATTTTTACAGATAAAAAATGTCTACCCCTTGATTACTTCGAACACTAATCTCCAAGACACGATGCTACTTCTGGGAGCCGCTGTTACACAAATATGTTCCATAAGCCTGGTATGTGTTGGTTACTTTTGTGTATTTTTAAAAAATATTTTTGCTTCAACGTTTGATATTTAAGCGGCTGTGAAGGATTAAGAATCCTAAATCGTTGAATTACCAAACTTCCTCCTTTTGTCACCAGTACTTTGAACTCATTAAGAAACGTTAAAATCAAAGGACAACGTAAAAATTCTGTGACGTCCACTTTCCAGTAAAGCTTAATTCACTGTTCTTGAAAATGTTGCCCTTTCTCTCGCTACTGTTAATACAGCTACCCAAGACGACTTCGTTTGATTCTCATGCACAATAGCTGATTATAGTTTCATCGCGCTTCTTCATCGTCCAAATCTTGAAGAGAAATGAGTCAATTGATCAGCTACTAAATTTTAACATTAAGAAAGTTAAAAATTGGATATTGACAGTACTTGTGGGTCTGTAAGTCACACTCAACTATAAAAAATAAATATTTGAAATATTTATTTTTTTTGTGCTGCCTTTCCTTCCACAGCCATTGAAAGACAAACTTTCTGTCACGTACATCACGCTGTCTTACTTTGTCAGTCCGCTGTACATCGCATACTCGTATGAACAAATACAAGGACCTCAGCACATTCAGTTGGCTCAATTGCTTGACGATACAAGCTTTTATCTCAACAGTACATTTTCAACTCTAAGACATGAAGTAAGTAACTAGCGCGTTTTTATTTCTTATCGTCAAGTAACTTATTTAACAGCAACCGGTTTCATTCAGTGAACCATACCGTAAATCTTAGAATTAGCTCCTCCTATCGGCCAAACTGAGTTCAAATAAGCGCCATCCCTCAAATAAGCGCCCCTCCCCTCCTTATCGGAACAGTACTAAGACAACAACAGAAAGCCTGCATTAATCACAAGCAAGCGATTATCGACTCATTCAGGCACTACAAATTGACCGTCGTAACGGATGGTAAAGATATCCTGATTCATTGCCTACATAAAGCCCAACCAATCTTGTGTAGCAGGCTTAGACTGGCTAAAAGAATTGTATACGTAGTTCCTCAAGAGACACAAGATCCTGGTGAAACTTCTGAGAGACTGACACGTACATATATTATAGGAAAATTCATTACCTGACTCGTGAATTCCGCGTGCAATTTAACGCGGAATGCCCTCGTCAGGTAATGAATTTTCCTATAATATATGTACGTGTCAGTCTCTCAGAAGTTTCACCAGGATCTTGTGTCTCTTGAGGAACTACGTATACAATTCTTTTAGCCAGTCTAAGCCTGCTACACAAGATTGGTTGGGCTTTATGTAGGCAATGAATCAGGATATCTTTACCATCCGTTACGACGGTCAATTTGTAGTGCCTGAATGAGTCGATAATCGCTTGCTTGTGATTAATGCAGGCTTTCTGTTGTTGTCTTAGTACTGTTCCGATAAGGAGGGGAGGGGCGCTTATTTGAGGGATGGCGCTTATTTGAACTCAGTTTGGCCGATAGGAGGAGCTAATTCTAAGATTTACGGTATGGTTCACTGAATGAAACCGGTTGCTGTTAAATAAGTTACTTGACGATAAGAAATAAAAACGCGCTAGTTACTTACTTCATGTCTTAGAGTTGAAAATGTACTGTTGAGATAAAAGCTTGTATCGTCAAGCAATTGAGCCAACTGAATGTGCTGAGGTCCTTGTATTTGTTCATACGAGTATGCGATGTACAGCGGACTGACAAAGTAAGACAGCGTGATGTACGTGACAGAAAGTTTGTCTTTCAATGGCTGTGGAAGGAAAGGCAGCACAAAAAAAATAAATATTTCAAATATTTATTTTTTATAGTTGAGTGTGACTTACAGACCCACAAGTACTGTCAATATCCAATTTTTAACTTTCTTAATGTTAAAATTTAGTAGCTGATCAATTGACTCATTTCTCTTCAAGATTTGGACGATGAAGAAGCGCGATGAAACTATAATCAGCTATTGTGCATGAGAATCAAACGAAGTCGTCTTGGGTAGCTGTATTAACAGTAGCGAGAGAAAGGGCAACATTTTCAAGAACAGTGAATTAAGCTTTACTGGAAAGTGGACGTCACAGAATTTTTACGTTGTCCTTTGATTTTAACGTTTCTTAATGAGTTCAAAGTACTGGTGACAAAAGGAGGAAGTTTGGTAATTCAACGATTTAGGATTCTTAATCCTTCACAGCCGCTTAAATATCAAACGTTGAAGCAAAAATATTTTTTAAAAATACACAAAAGTAACCAACACATACCAGGCTTATGGAACATATTTGTGTAACAGCGGCTCCCAGAAGTAGCATCGTGTCTTGGAGATTAGTGTTCGAAGTAATCAAGGGGTAGACATTTTTTATCTGTAAAAATGATGAGTTGGTAAGATCGGTTAGTCTACAAGAAATAACGATGAATCAGTTAAATTCTAATAATCTCAGAGCCACGGCCTTCTCAGAGGCATGAGACTGGCATTATAAAATCATAACGTTTCTTACCTCTTTAGTGGCGTTAGTGAGTTTTGGTGAAAGACCAAGTCTGATGAGAAGTTCAACTCTGTTTGGTGGTGGATTCGGTGGAGCTGTATGAGCCACTGAGCTGAATGTTACAACAAATATGACAGCGAGTAGGATTTTGCAAACCTCCATTTCTAGTCAGAACAATGAGAAATAAATTACAGTTATAGTAAATCAGTAACGTAACATTTCGTGGGTGAACGGGCTATAAATCAAGGGAGAGTTGAATTGTTTGCTACTTGTATTTTCAGTTGCAGACTTCTATTGAAATTAGAAGGGGTGTAATCGTGTCCTATTAATCTTGTATTCTACTAAATGTTTACTTTCCAAAAGAGGTCTAAGTTCTTCCAAAGATGCCAGCAATGACACTAAAACTATAGGACAAGAGAAGCACGTAACAATGGTTGCTTACCTTCTTCTTTCTACTTTGTAGGTGAAGCTTTCTTAGTTGAAGTCGTCTTCGTATTGGTTTGAAACTTTTGATGGCTGAGAGCATCTTGACTGTCTTATTTATTACTACCACAAGGGAAGTTGTTTGGCTGTCTTACATCATGTTCAAAATGTGCCTGGTTTAAAGTATAGTTCCGTGACTCATCTTCGAATCCCTGCGTTGAACACTCTCTGACTAAATCATTTTACATTTTAAGAAAATGCTTTTAACTGTTCCTGTTGTCACCTTGTCGTTGCAGGTTGACGTTTCTTTTGGCTGAAAGTACATGGATTGGTATGCAATAATTTACTAAAAAAACAACAACAAACAAAAGCATTAGTACCCTGTAGAGAACGAAAACGCTCATATTCCACATTGGAAATGGCATCCACTGGTCGTAGCAAAAATGTTTTTCACTTTCTTTAAAGTTTTTCACTGGAGGTCAGTTCATGTAGAGAACTTACCTTTCCATCCCCATCTGATGATTGTCACTTATCTGTTAAGAAACGGTAACCATTCTGAAAAGCGTTAAGGTCAAAGTCATCTGGGGAAATTTTATGGGAATCGGATATGATCGATTTTTTCCTTAAGCTGCCAGTTCAAAGTTCCGATCATTCTTGACCCCGTAAACGTATTCTGATGTTTCTTGTTTCGTGACGCAAAGCCGAGTGTCTATTGTTATTGAGTTCCTCGTTGCTGTTGGGAGGAACTGTTCCTCATTTACAACTTAGACCGTGATCAGGAAATGGGATATGTTCTACCCTAAGACAACCGGTTAAGCTACGTGACTAGTCAATGCGAAGAGTCGTCAATCCGGCGAGAGATTTGCATTCGGCGGTATAAAACTTGCGTGTCGAATTCAGAGGGACCTGGAAAGTGGATTTAACTAAATTTCTGTAGCTCGGGTAAACCTCTCTCTAGAGAAATGATCTCACATGGATACAGTTTTCAAGTTTGTTAGGACTATGGATTTTTCAGTATGTAGTGTGGATGCCGAAGGCCCGGAAACATTCCCTTTCGAGTCTTGCATGCTCCTCAGTGAACTCAAACGAACTTCTTATTATGCTTATCCTTCGAATAG
>JAHPZR010017333.1:0-12500 GCA_019787425.1 Platygyra sinensis
ATGATAAGGAAATTTCCGCCGTTCCGTTCCGAACGGAAAAAGAGGAGTACCTCTGAAGGTACTCCACAATTTCCGAATGGAATTTCCGGAAAATTACCTTACCCATTTGACTTCAAACCGAAATTTCCGGATTTTCTGGCCAAATAGTAAGCACCCCTGGTATCAGCAATAGTTGGGAACGTCAGCAATGACAGTCCATCATACCCTTGGGCCGAGCTCGGTAGGGTCAAAAATAGGAATGTGTAAACTCAATCCTGATCCTGATCACTCTGCTCGAGGCGCGCGAAATCGAAGAAGTTGGTGACCCACCCTCCCACCCAAAGAGTAATCGGGCTTGAATCTTGCTGTCCATTTCTATTTTCGCCTGGTCTTGAGCTTGTCCCAGGCCAGAGCAATTCCTCATAACTTATTACCATGCCATGAATAACAATACCCGAAGTACAATATTACACAATTCTTTCCCACTTAATTGTTTCTGAAACAGATGGCCTGCGGTGCAGGCGTTTAATATTTTGGAGCGGAATGCTAGATGATAAAGATGGCGGCCTAATACGAAACGGTACACTCTGTGCGTCTAAAATACGCCTGCACTGCAGGCTAGAAACAGAAGATTACCTGGCCCAAAGTGAGTCCATGTTGCTCTGCCAACATCAATCTCTCTGTTGCATTTGGGTATGGATTACTAATGTGCTCTTTAAACCACGCCTGTAAAGCATTACAGATTTCCTTGGAGATTCCTCTCTTTTTGCGAATACCGGAAGGACAAATGCTTCGTGGTGGCATAAATCTACGAAGAATTAACTGATCAAATATCTTCAAGGAAATTTACCTAGTGTTATGGGAATTTCCAGACCACCCGTACATGACCTAAGGCACAGGTCTTCAAGATGGTACGTCTTTGAACTGACCAAAGTCTCGTTGAGAGGGAAGCGCACGTGGAGAGATCATTGCATGACTTGTACTCATATCTCTCGCGAAATACGAGACCTGTACATGTGGGAGGAAAATGCGCAAAAATCTTGCTAATGTAAACATATTTTGAGTCGTTGTTACCCGCCGTTTTGCACTACCATCGTCATCCGATTGATCTTTGATCTTTGCCGTCACTGCGACCCGGGCACTGCGAGTCGTATCCTATCCTTTTCGTACAGACATTTTCAAGAAGTTACAAGCAGTCATTGGCTCGATTTATACTGGAGACGGATCATCCGTCGAGAAGGATCATCCGTCTAGTATAAATACGGGAAGGACTATGAGATGAACTATTGGTGTGTTGTGTGACTTGTTCCGTGTTTATACTGGACGAGTCTTCTTCAGCTGGCTTCTTGTAACGAGGGGTAGTTTTCGTGGATAGTTCGTCTTCTTCCCGCATTTATACACAGCGACGGATCATCCGTCTTGACGAGTTATCCACGATGATTAGTCTGAGAAGACGGACTATCGCGATAGCTCGTCTTGATGGATGATCCGTCTGCTTGCCCGTATTTATACACAGACGGATCATCAGACGAGCTTATCGTTCTTTGCCCACGCTCGTCCTAGACGGATGATCCGTCTAGGCTAGTATAAATCGGGCCAATGACTAAACTTTTTCGTTTGTCCATACAAGAGTCTCTGTATTGAGGGACTGTAGATTTATTTTTCCGTCTGGGTCAAAAGAAGGCTAGGTCGACAATTCAAATATAAGGTCATATGTGTCAAAAAAATTGTCGAAGAAGCCTGCTTGAAGAAGGTATACCGGAATAGTCAGAGATGTCGGGCGATATCAAGCAAGTCAGCATACTCTGCCTAAAACGTGCTGCATTTTGTCGCCAAACCCAACCAAGAGCTCTATATGGTTGATAATCTGTTGCAAAAAGGCTTCGAATTCAAAGCTCATTTGGCTATTCACCAAATTTTATAAACCTTGAATTGATGTGATTAGTTCAAAGTCCAATCTGTCAATTTCGTCAGTGTTTTTCTCCACAATGTCAACCGGCTAGTCATATTGCTTAATTTTGGCAACTGTTTCTGTAAAAATAGTCATGCAGAAAGTCAAACCTCAAAAATAGATCAGTTGATGTGAGAGTCATTCGTGCCCAGAGTCGAAACTCAACTGCGACGACTTATTGTACAAGCAATCTGATACTTAAAACTAAAAAAAACGATTTTGCTCTTCACTCTGGAGAAGTATTATGGGCATCAAACCACGAATGAATAAAGCATACTCAATATAAAAAATCTCATGAAACGGACAAGGCGTGATGCGACTTAAAAGTTACAAAAAATACCAGCACCACTTATGTCTTATTTCATCAACAGTGAATCAGAAAGAATTTTACGGGTCAAGAGCGTTCTGTTTTAAGGAAAAAACAGCGTCAATAGAAGAGTTGATCGTATTTTTACTGACACTGAATCAATTACCCATGACTAGACCGGATACTAGTTGAAACAGTAACGAAATATTTTCTAACAAACCTTTGTCTCAGGCGATGTCGCTGCACTGGAGTTCTAGCTTTAGCTTCATAAACATGAGCCTGATCCCATATCACAATAAGATCTTCACCGTTAGAGAATTTGCCTTCCTAGATGACGAATTAAATTCTTAGAAATGAGCAATTTCCAAAGAAACGAACATCCCCGGGCGATAATTGCAACATAGATACCAGAAATGGGAACCTTAATCAATCATAGTTTTACCTCTATAAGTTTGTAAACCGTTTGCACGTCTCTATTGTGCCAGGCAAGCGCAATTTTTGCGCGAGTAATCTCTTCATTATCCTGATATGCTCGAGTGTGTGGAAGACGAACCAGTAGACTCTCAACTTCAGCGAATTTGTTGCAACGAACAAGACTGGTTACCCGCGTGCTAATAGCTGTAACATTATCCGCGGGAATGGACAGAAGTTGCTTCCGATTCCGGGTACGCATAATTTTTTGAAAGCAGCTGGTTTCGTAGATTCAGTAAATATTGACTACTGACACAACAGGAAATGGCGCCAGCCGGTCTACCATTTGTCAATAGGCCCAAAGTTGAGTCGTGAGAATGGCGACTTTCTATTGGCTAACTCGTAAAACTCAATTTGCATGTCTCTGATCATACCAAGTGCGCTCGACTCCGGAGCGAGCGGTCTGGGCTCGAGCCTTGGCCGGGGACATAGTGTTCTTGGGCAAGACACTTTACTCCGCACGGTGCCTCGCTCTCTCTACCCAGGTGTATAAATGGGTACCGGCGAATTTAATGTTGCGGTGTAACCCTGCGATGGACTAGAATCCCATCCAGGGAAGAGTAGAAATACTTCCAGTCGTTTCATGTTAAAGGGGCAGTGTCACCCTATTTGGCAACTTTATAAAAAGCTAGGTGTCTTCGCATCAATTGAATTCCAAAAATAATGGTATAGTTTTGTTATTAAAGACTATTTGAAGGTGCTGAAACTGTTTCCTGTGGCGTGTCACTACGGATGGCAAGGATGGAGATGGATTGAAACTTGAAAAAGTTGGCCAACTTTTTCAAGATTTGATGCGACGTCTTCAAAAAATCCTCAAGAAATTTTTTAAGGTTAGCCCTTTCTGAAAAAATTCATTTGATATCTTCGTCGTAATTTTACAGAAGCATTTTGTTTATGAGGAAAACCTCAAAGTAATGATTTTAGCACAGAATTGACCCAAAACAAAAAAATACTCGTGACACTGCTTCTTTTATGAAACCGGGAATGAACGTCTTGGCTCGTATGCAGACTTAACCTTTACCTCCTTTGGGGTGATCTAACACAGGATCCTTCGGATCATAGTACATCAAAGGAGCCGAGAAAATCCGTGACCAGAACTTGGATTCATCTGTTCCTTTGATACACCATGTTCCGATTGATCTTCAAGTTATATGATCCCGATCAGTCCCGATCCAGATCACCCCAAAGGAAGGCACCCTTTTGTTTTTGTCGGGCTATGCAAAAACGAGTTTGTTTTCTTTTCGAGGCAAAAATATCTTCTCTTCCCGGCGTTGTAGGAATTTGCTTCTGGGTTGCTCGCTTAATAAGTAAGTTTTTCTCCCGCAAAATTTTCTTTTCGGTATTTTCTCAAACCGAATCCCCCCCCCCCCCCCTCCCTTTCTCCTCCGCCATCATGACTTTTCTAATGGCCCAGCCCTAAACCAGGCCCTAAACATTAGAGATGGGTTTCAAATCCCCTGCTATTAATCGAAAAAAGTAGTCTCTTCAAGCCAGAATGCGCACGATCTATCCATGTTGAGACAAAATGTTGAAAATTTATCGACATTGCCCTGACATTTCCCATCAACTGAGAGTTCCTTTTGCCCGAGTTTCTGCCTGGCGGACAAAGGTTTTCGTGTCTTAGTGCCTCAAACAAGCCCCGAAGGAGGAAGGGAGGGAGGGAGGGAGGGGACCGTAAAGTAAGAAACAGAGAAGCGAAACCAATCTTTACAGGCGTCGTTGCATTGAACACAAATATGAATGCCGCCATGCAACAACTAGCTAGCAGCAGCAAACTATTAATTTCAAGAATGCTATTATTGATGTTATTGTGATGAAAACGTGCGCCACTACTTTATGGTCAAAAGCGCTACTCTCCTGCAATCACATGACAGTGGTCACATGTTGATCGTCTCAGTTTTTCACGAGGTATCCTGTACAAGCAAACAGCACTGATGATCAGCATTTGATTATACTTATTTATTCATTTTATCATGGTGATAGAGAGAAACGTAACCACTGGCAATTTTTGAGCCATTATAAATATAACTGTGATTCTTATATCATCGCTTCCTAGGAAATAAATTACAATGCTGACGACCGAAGTAAACTGCAAAAGTGTCACAGACGCCCGGTAATTTCCCGATAAAACTTCCAAAAAAGATGACAGCTCGACTTTTCTTGCAACGTGCAACGAAACAATTGCAGGTTAGAAGGAATGAAACGCTTGTTGTGTCACAAGTGGCAAGAAAAGTTGCCTCGTGTAAATGGTCTTAACACACTGCCTCGGTTAAGCTTTCTTCTTGCTCGTCCTTAATGATAAAGAGGCGCCGGTAAAGAGTCTTGCTAAACCGAATATAGGGAGCAAGAAGATAATGAACGCCATCATAATCACATAATGACTAATGCTTGTTCCGATATCGAGCCAGCTGCCGCTGTCTTGTACGAGATAAAAGAAGTGCAGTCCCATTAGATCCGTCATGACAAGCACTATCAACACAAGGCTTTGAACTGGTATAGATAAAACCGCGTGTATGGCGTCGAACGTGCATGCTACAATCACAAAGGGAATAAGGACTTTACAGAGTAGTAGACTGCCCATGACAAATGGTGAAAATACTGTTAAAAAACAGTAAACAGAGGCAGGGTCAAAACTGTTAATGCTTGCAATGTTACCCGTCCCAAAGAACGCCACAACAATGAAGAACACAAAGAAATAAGCGCAGCGAATGTCCTCCAAAGTGAGCTTTCTAATGAGCTGTGTATCGATGCCTTTAGTCAGAACCTTCCAAGCCGGTTGATGGGTCTTTGTGGCATCATCAGCGCTTAGTTGTGTTTCTAATAACGTGTTTAGAGTTTTGCCAGAAAGTCCGTGTTCAGACAGTAGCCACACCCCCATCAGCAGCGAGAGAACCAACAGAAATAAGCCTTCGTAGGCAGTGCTCATTAATAGATATACCGAGGAAAACGCGATGGCGATGCTTGACAATCTGATGGTCAAATTGCTGGAACTGACCAAGGGAAGCAAAAATGACGAAAGGAAAATCGTCCAACTTCCAAGCTGGTTCAGCACGGGAAGACCAAGTTTTCGCTTCAGACTTGACGCTGTACTGTTAACAATGTAAACCGCAAAGCCTATCAGAAGCACTTGAGACAGAAGTATTTGAAAAGATTTGGTTATTTGCGTCTTGAGTAACTGTGAAATGTTACTGGCATATACTAACAGAGAGACGAAAGCGGCCAAAGTTAAAACTCCTGCCAGGGTTACTAAGGAATAGTCAGCCTCGCGTCCGACCACGGGAAGAACAGGAAACACAGAGAGAGCAAAGCTAAGTATCATCCAACAAGCCACCGACCACCTACAGTTGGAGTACAGCGGGGTGGTGAATGGCCACAGAGCAAGGCACACAAGACCAACAGAGAGAATTTCTCGCCTGAAGAAGCTCATCACTAGAATCTCTAACGAAAACGCACCAAACAAGACTGTAAACAACACTCTACGTCGCAACTGTTTTACACGGATATAATCCAGTGCAGCATAAATAACGTGCAGTCGCTTCCCAATACGGTTCCAAAACACCAACGGCATCAAACAGTAACTGTAATACATCCACGGTGCTTTCTGGAGCAACAACAAAAGAATAACAAGAACAGCGAAGACACAAGATGTGCTGTCTACAAATGAGATTTTTACCAACGGATGGCAGTCTCCTTTGTTGAGTTTGGACGCCTCCTTCATGACGTCGCTATGCTCCTCGATAATCTGAAGCACAATGCAAAATATCCATCCCAGAAAGCCTAGAGTAACCACTGCATTCAAGAAAACTCTGTCGTAGTTCTGGTAGTAATTGAGTCCTTGTAAGGCAAGCCTTATGAGATCTCTGCTGAGCGTAACAGCTTCAGCGTACTTCTTGGCTCGCATGAACTCCTTTATGTCTCGAACCATTCTCGTTTTCTTTGCACCTACAAAAGAAAACAACAATCAAAAAAATGATTTTACAGTGAAGTCTTCCGCCTCCTTCAAGGGGACCTTGAAAGGACATTCTATCAAGGGGACACTTCACATCGTCCCAAGAGCGTTCGCTTGTGGAGATGCGGATGTATTTATGTCTAATATGAGTACCTCGTCACAATCTTTCTGGAGAAAGAGCTGGGGTCTATAGGACAAGGGTCAAACACACTTGCTTTTTCTCTCTCCTTAGCCTCCTCTCTCTCCCCTATCTCCTCGCACAATTTACCTTGAAAGAATGTCGGTAAGTGAATATTAAGAAGCCTTTCCCTGTGTATCTACTAACATATGGGCACATAGTGGGTGAGTGAGTGGGTGAGTGAGTGAGTGAGTGAGTGAGTGAGTGAGTGAGTGGGTGAGAAGGTGAGTGGGTGAGTGGGTGAGCGGGTGAGCGGGTGAGCGGGTGAGCGGGTGAGCGGGTGAGCGGGTGAGCGGGTGAGCGGGTGAGCGGGTGAGCGGGTGAGCAGGTGAGCGGGTGAGAGGGTGAGTGGGTGAGTGGGTGAGTGAGTGAGTGAGTGAGTGGGTGAGTGGGTGAGTGGGTGAGTGGGTGAGTGGGTGAGTGGGTGAGTGGGTGAGTGGGTGAGTGGGTGAGTGGGTGAGTGGGTGAGTGAGATACCAAAATCACAGTAGAGTGGTTCACAGAAGGGTAATCAAAGAGCACTTCCTTGTGCTTCTCTCTGTAAAGGTGAGAGCTTTTCCATAGTGTTCCTAAAACTTGCAAATATAAACTAGAGTGCAAGCATACTAGTACCTGCTAACAAAGTAAAAGGCCAAAACCACAGAGAAGTTTCTCTCCTAAACAATTCTTTGACATCATATTGAGCAAGAATTTGCTGTGAATTCATAAAGAGATTTTCTGCAACATACTGCTTGGTGTTGTTCAGGTATTCCACTGGTAAAATGCCCACAGAGTTCAGTGGGAATGGTACACCTAGGAAAAAACAAGTTATGTGACTTAGAAAGAACAAAGTGTAAACATAAAGGAAAAAAATAGCCTGCGTGGCAGGCCGTAGAAAGGTATAAAGGAGGGAAGTCAAAATGAGTGCGAAGGGAGAAGGGACGGCCTGCAAGGACGCTATTGTTTTCTTTGTTTTTTACGTCCACCAGACGAACGTAAAAATCCTGATTGGTCAGATTTAATGATTTACTTAATCCAACCTTCTGATTGGTCAGCGATCTGTCACTCGAACCATTACGGTCTTCTCACATATTTATTTTCAACTGACAAGGCGGATAAATCAAGAGATCGTTTCGAACTAATACATCATATGTTAGCCGATGTTAGTAATAACGCCTCTTTTCAGAATTATTAGCGACCAGATTATGGAAGTCGAGGCCATGAATTTGACTGCCTGGTATTTTGCTCAGAAGCTAGTTTGTTTAGAAGACATCGAAGGGGGCAAATTTGACGTTGCCTGTGCATCTACGGAATTAAGTGCCACTGATAAGCGATTTCTACAGTCACTGAAGAAGAACACTACTGAGTAGCAGTTTAGTGGCTTGTGAGTCGCATGCAGTTGAAACATGAACAGGCACTACAGGCCAACTGCAAATCGATGTAAGAAGCAAGCACTGTTATCCCAAAGCTCTTTAGAGATTCACTTAAGACAACTCTGAATATTTCTTTTGTCGCGACGGTTTGAATATATTTCGACAAGCTTTATCCGCACATTTGCCATTAATATGTTACTTTTAGATTTATCTGGCAAACTCTACAAACATTGTTACAATTGCTTTCTTTTTGGCCCGGCCTCTCCTCGCTTTTCCCAACATCCGAAGCTAAGGTCTTCAAACTTTAAAATTCAATTTTTCGTGCAAAACAACAAAAACAAGAAATACGAGAACCCATTGGGACCTACAGATTTTGTCACGAAAGAAGTGTTGTGATTCTGATTGGATAATTTTGACAGCCAGACATTCCACAGTCGAGTGGGTTTTGCATAGTTAATTAGAGGGCGGAATGAAGAAAACAATAGCGTCCTTGCAGGCGTCCCCTACCGTGATCCTCCCGCGTCCGATCTTCTCGCACTTCACCCGCTTATCTTTCCCCTTTCCCTCCCCTTCGGACGCCTGCCACGCAGGCTAGGAAAAAAAGTCAACTTAGATACTAATTTCAAACTTGATAGGTGAATAAAGATGGTGAATTTTGTCCCACGCTTGTGTCAAGTTGATCAATTCACCTTTCACACTTCATTACCAAGCTCAAAATTCACCATCTTCCTTCACTCATCCCTACTCATGATGACTTCAGCAGCGCTGATCCTAGCAGTATGCAGGACATCTGTCACATATGAACTCAGTTAAATGACCTTGCTCTCCGTGAGTTCTTGTATCTCAGTGGATAGAGTGCCCGCCTGGTGTTCAGGAGGTCATGGGTTTGATTCCTGACCCTGGGGAATCAGATTTTTTCTTTGTCCCACGCTTGTGTCACCTTTTACTTTTAAACTTATCATCCCTGGGCTTTGGGTGGTAAGGGGAGGGGAAGTGACCCATTCTTAATAAAAGCTCTTGCAATGAAATTTATATTGTATAGAAAACATCCTAAAGTATTTATTTTAGTGGCTGTCACATGTAGATAGAGGTTTTACATGGTAGGAACCATTAAAATGTTTTGCATTAGAAAGGAAATTTTTTCCCCATAGGAAAAAGAATCTATTGTTCCTGCCATGCAACATGGCTGCCGTGCAAAAACTCTATCACTATGACATCATACTGCCCAAAATCATGTCTCACATTTGCCACCTTAAAACATGGTTGTTGTGAAAACTCTATTCACGAAGAAAAAATGAAAATCAGTACAATTTCTATCACACCCTAGCAGTAGGCAGAGTAGGGTCAGAAAGTAAATTAAACAATTTAGGGTAAAACCTTGTCCTTCAGTTGTATAGCTTTATATTATTTGCCTTTTCAATTTTTCCCTGATTTCCACAATAGGTACAGTGTCTGTGTCAGGCCAAGTCCATACCATCTGAGCTTGATCGAGTTTCTGTACCATTAGGTCACTAAGAGTATTTCCACTTCCCTTTGGATGAATGCTAGCCTATTGAAGGGTTCTCCCTCAACATAAAAATTTTCAGTCCCATTTGACACATTTGGATAGTGAGAAGCATTGTGAGAGTAAAATTCCTCACCCAAAAACACAACCCCCACCAAGGTTCAAATCTCAGACTGCTCAATACAGAGTCCAGCATGCTAACCATTAGGCCACTACACCTCCCATTCTTTCTTTTAACCCCATAGAAAATTAAGGATAAGAACAATATTTCCTATGATCTAAACTGTAAAATAATATTATGCTATTCTCTGTCTCATACAAACCCACCAATCAAGGAGGTCATCAGTGGTGCAATATCAGCTTGATTGACGTCTGTTCTCCTTAACTGAGCAAGGTTCCATTTACGTGTTTCATCTGGAATATCAGCACTATGAATTGGTTCCATGGGTCCACGTACACCAGCTCCCCAAGCTACTAATGGGGTTAGAGTCTCGTGAGCATGCCCTGCACCATGTGACCCCCAGTTGGTCATACCATGATCAGCTGTCATTACATAAGCTGTTTGACCATCATGGTCATAAAATTCCTCAATTAATTTCTCCATTTCTTTTATACCCTCATCAACCAGAGCAATATTACTAACATATTCTTGTGAAGTAGGTCTGTGGGCATGACCATTGGTGTCAATTCCTGGTTTACAAAAAGGAAATGAGATACACTTTTATTTTTAGAGCTATGTCATCTTATTTTAAGAAGGCCTCACTTATTCACTGGTCTTAAAATGAAGTGACACCTTTAACTAACCATGTCCAAGTTACAGAAAAAAACATAAAAAATACTTATTACAACACAATGCAAAACAAGAATATAGAGTAAGTGTGATAAAAACTGGACACAAGGGAAATATGCAAGCCTGGCTGAAATTTGTATCAAAACATGTTTTACATTACTGAAGACATATTATGTAAATTATTCTCACAGATTACTTAAACAGTTACTATTGCTGTAATTATTGCTGCTGTTTTGTTGGTCAAATATTACTGCAGTGATGGCAAAGATTAAGTAGGTGGGTGAGAGTCACCAAAATTGGTGTGACCCTGTCCCTTGGACCAATTGGCATGTTGAATGATTAACTTGATTCAGTTACTATAAATCTTCCTTTGCATTAAGGACGTTCGCGCTAATTGTTTCTGCGCATCCTTACTGCGCACGCAAATTCACATGCCACGTCATGCATCGAGCGCGCGCGCTAATTACTAAAATGAACAATGATAGGGCAGATGGCCATTCCTATAGCTTTGATTGGATTTAACGATCTTGGATGTTCGGTGACTCCTACTTTTCTTTTCAGAAACAGATTTTATTTACAATTATCTCCACTTTGCCCAAAAATGAACAAAAAATCAATGTGGGAAGTTAAAAAAATTTAAAGATTTCTCTCCAAGGGACATGGAATCCTGCCACCTTTCGGCTGCAAGGCGCGTGAAACTATGGTCGCTAAATGCGAACTTGTTCTTTGAGGAACCTCACCAGTTGACTAAATTCGCTTAATAGATCCATTCAAACCATATTTGGCAGAGAACACTTCCCTTCAAAGCTCTGATTGCAATATTTTGATACTTGCAGCCACTTTGGTGTTCTTCGCTTACGAAGCCCTATTTACTCAGATTTAGGTGTTTTTCCGGGCATGTTCTCTCCGAAACGAAGTCGGTGACCCCCCACTTTTTTTACATTTCTGACATCATTAACTCATCATCTTTCAATGGTAAAATTTTCAGAAAAAAATCAATGTTAGAAAATTTTCGCGCGAACGTCCTTAAGCATCATATGTCTGGATTTATGATACAGTGGAACCCCGCTATAACAAAATGCCACGGTACCGAAAGAAATGTTTGTTATAGCGGGGTCTTGGTTGTAACGAAGACCCCGTTATAACCAATTATCTGGTTAACAACAAAAATATTCCTTATAGCGGGGTAACCAAGCTGAACAATGGGATATACACCACACAGAACAGTCTACAGACTTGCGTGTGAACAGCTACATTTAAATAAAGCAAAGCTTTGAAGGTCAAAGTTTCCCTATCTTGACCAATAGGAGTCGTGTTTGGCTTGGCAACCACTTGTATGATCAGGTTGTTTTCACTGACTGAGAGCAACAGGACAAAATATTCGTTATAGCGGGGTAAATTGTGCGTTGTGACTGTTAAAATCTATTCGTTATAGTGGGGATTTCAATATAACGGGGTTCGTTATAGCGGGGTTTGTTTCCACATATTTTTAGTTGTAATTCTGCCGGCTTTCAAATGCTGTTCGTTATAACGGGGTCTTCATTATAGCGGGCTGCCACTGTTATTGATATATGAACATTTCACCTTTTTCAATGGAACTCGTTTAAGCACTTTTCTCCTTGTTCTCAAAAACTTTCTCTAAAAATAGGCAAACTAAAAATTTACAGGAATGTCAAAAGCATTAACTCAAGGTCACTGGCTCACTTAGTGCAAAAGAATTAATTTTTATTTTAGCTCTGTTTCATAAATGCAGTCAAATATATATACAGGGTGCATTCCTTTAGTGATGTGGATCAGGATCAGTGATCCAAGATCACTCAGATCATGGTGCGTCAAAGGAATCTATGAATCTGTGACCAGAAAGGATTCATCTACTCCTTTGATGTACCACAATCTGAGTGATCTTGGATCACTGATCCTGATCCAGATCATCACAAAGGAATACAACCAAATAAATATAAACATGTTCTGGAAAGGTCTTATGTACCATTTTTGCAGTACCTGTCAACATTAGTAAAT
>JAHPZR010017333.1:17500-29047 GCA_019787425.1 Platygyra sinensis
AAGGTGCAACCCAAGAAGCCTTGCGCCGCCTGAAAACCGCTTGTGAACGAGCCAAGAGAACCCTGTCGTCCAGTACTCAGGACCAATATAGAGATCGACTCACTGTCCGATGGTATTGATTTCTACTCCCAGGTTTACCCGCGCAAAATTGAAGAACTCTGCCTGGATCTCTTCCGTTCGTGTCTGGAACCCTTGAAACAGGCACTCACTGATTCACAGCTTGACAAATCCCAAATCCACGAGGTGGTTCTGGTTGGAGGCTCTACAAGAATCCCGAAGATACAGCAACTCATCGAAGAATTCTTCAGTGACAAACAGTTGAGCAAGTCGATCAACCCAGACGAGGCGGTGGCATATGGCCCGCAAATCCAGGCTGCGATTTATCCGGTGACCAGAGCTCAGAAATCAAGGACGTCTTGTTGCTCGATGTTGCACCGCTGAGCCTCGGAATTGAAACCGCTGGTGGAGTGATGACCAACTAATTGAAACGCAATGCCCGAATTCCAACAAACGTTTCAAAAGAGGTCTCAACCTACTCAGATAACCAAACAGCTGTCTCCATTCAGGTGTTCGAAGGAGAACGAGTCTTGACTAAATTCAACAATCAACTGGGACGATTTGACCTGTCAGGAATCCCCCCTGCACGGCGCGGCGTGCCGAAGATCGAAGTCTGTTTTCGATGTCGACGCCAACGGGATCTTAAACGTTCCGCAAGGACATGAGCACTGGAAAGAGCAACAATATCACCATCACAAACGAGAAGGGAAGGCTGTCCAAGGCAGACATTGACCGCATGGTAGCTGACGCTAAGAAATACAAGGAGGAAGACAAGAGGCAACGAGAGGCGATCGATGCAAGAGAAACAGCTTGGAGAACTATGCCTTTGGCGTCAAACACGCAGTAGGAAGATTCAAGCGCTGGAGCAAGCTTTGTTCCGCTGAGATAGACATGGCGAAGAGCAAGGCCATGGAGGTTATTGACTGGTTAGACCGCAATTCTCTGGCAGAGAAGGAAGAATATCAGGAAAAGGAGCAAGATATGAAAAGAGTGGTTCACCAATCATGTCCAAGTTACACGGAAAGCAGCAGCAAGAGCAGCGTACAGAGGGCTTTTGCAAAGGATACAGTATGAAGAAATTGATTTATGAAAAACTGAACCGTTTTACTTTGAACAGCATTTGGAATCCAAAGTATGAAGTAACCAAGATAAAGAGTAGCTTATATGTGCATGTTTTCCAACGGAAAAATATGATTTTGGACTAACGCGTCACAAGATACCTCATTCTACATTGTTTGTAACATTTTACTAGAAAAATTCTCTAAGTTAACTGTACTCTTTATCCAAAGTCAATATTTTACTTAAAGAACATCACATATAAGCCACTCTTTATCTTGGTTACTTCATACTTTGGATTCAAATGCTGTTCAAAGTAAAACGGTTCAGTTTTCATAAATCAATTTCTTCATCACTGTATCCATTGCAAAAGCCCTCTGTACGCTGCTCTTGCTTCTGCTTTCCGTGTAACTTGGACATGATTGGTGAACACACTCTTTGCATATCTTGCTCCTTTTCCTGATATTCTTCCTTCTCTGCCAGAGAACTGCGGTCTAACCAGTCAATAACCTCTATGGCCTTGCTCTTCGCCATGTCAATCTCAGCGGAACTAAGCTTGCTCTCAGCGCTTGAATCTTCTACTGCGTGTTTGACGCCAAAGGCGTAGTTCTCCAAGCTGTTTCTTGCATCGATCGCCTCTCGTTGCCTCTCGTCTTCCTCCTTGTATTTCTTAGCGTCAGCTACCATGCGGTCAATGTCTGCCTTGGACAGCCTTCCCTTCTCGTTTGTGATGGTGATATTGTTGCTCTTTCCAGTGCTCTGGTCCTTGGCGGAAACGTTTAAGATCCCGTTGGCGTCGACATCGAAACAGACTTCGATCTTCGGCACGCCGCGCGGTGCAGGGGGGATTCCTGACAGGTCAAATCGTCCCAGTTGATTGTTGAATTTAGTCAAGACTCGTTCTCCTTCGAACACCTTAATGGAGACAGCTGTTTGGTTATCTGAGTAGGTTGAGACCTCTTTTGAAACGTTGGTTGGAATTCGGGCATTGCGTTCAATTAGGTTGGTCATCACTCCACCAACGGTTTCAATTCCCAGGCTCAGCGGTGCAACATCGAGCAACAAGACGTCCTTGATTTCTGAGCTCTGGTCACCGGATAAAATCGCAGCCTGGATTGCGGCACCATATGCCACCTCCTCGTCTGGGTTGATCGACTTGCTCAACTGTTTGTCACTGAAGAATTCTTCAAGGAGTTGCTGTATCTTCGGGATTCTTGTAGAGCCTCCAACCAGAACCACCTCGTGGATTTTGGATTTGTCAAGCTGTGAATCAGTGAGTGCCTGTTTCACGGGTTCCAGACACGAACGGAAGAGATCCAGACAGAGTTCTTCAAATTTTGCGCGGGTAATCCTGGAGTAGAAATCAATACCATCGGACAGTGAGTCGATCTCTATATTGGCCTGAGTACTGGACGACAGGGTTCTCTTGGCTCGTTCACAAGCGGTTTTCAGGCGGCGCAAAGCTCTTGGGTTGCCCTTGAGATCTTTCTTGAACTTGCGTTTGAATTCTTCCACAAAGTGTTCCACAAAGCGATTGTCGAAGTCTTCTCCGCCGAGATGTGTGTTGCCGGCTGTGGCCTGTACCTCAAAGAACGATCCTTCGTCTATTGTCAGGACGGAGACGTCAAAGGTTCCTCCGCCGAGGTCGAAAATCAACACGTTCTTTTCTCCGCTGAGGTTCTTTTCCAATCCGTAAGCGAGAGCGGCAGCCGTGGGTTCATTGATGATTCGCAGGACATTCAATCCCGCTATCAGCCCAGCGTCTTTAGTGGCCTGTCGCTGTGAATCATTGAAATATGCTGGCACTGTGATGACCACATCCTTTACTGTCTCGCCCAAGTAAGCTTCAGCTATCTCTTTCATTTTCGTAAGAACCATGGAGCTGATTTCTTCTGGAGTAAAACTTTTCCATCCTTCCTTGGTCTCTACTCTGATTTTAGGTTTCCCGGCTTCGTTGATGACTTGGAAAGGCCAATTACTTCTGTCCGATTGAACGGTAGGGTCGTCAAACTTCCTACCGATAAGTCTCTTAGCATCAAAGACAGTGTTGCTTGGGTTCAATATTGCTTGGTTCTTGGCTGCGTCGCCGATCAAACGTTCCGTTTCAGAAAAAGCGACACAGCTGGGAGTTGTTCTGTTACCTTGATCGTTGGCGATGATTTCAACCTTACCATGTTGAAAGACTCCCACACAGGAATAAGTCGTTCCAAGATCGATTCCGATCGCGGGAGCTGTGTTGGCTGGCATCTTCGTTATCGTCTGAGAAAATATTCTTGTTTTTCTTCTTGCTCTGTAAACTTTTAGTTTCGGCAAAATTTGGCTGCGTCGTGAAACTGGCCTGTATATATACCCCGTTTCAAAAGTACCTTTGATCACGTTTCCGATAATAGAAAATTACTGACTTCATTCTCATCGCAATGTGCCAATAAAAATGCTTTTATTTTGAGTGAGAAATATCTAAAATATTCTAAAATTCGTATTCTAGAGCATTTTTTCGATTTCACACTTCTCTAGCCTGGAGATACTGCTATTATAGGAAATCCACGCGGTTCTCGAGTGAACCTAGACCCAATCTCTCTCGGGATTCTTCTGAGCCTGTTTGACCAGCCGTTGCACTTGAAATTCAATATGGCGGCCGCGAAGTTGTCTTTGCTAGTGCTTGGAATATTAGTTCATGTTATCTATCTAGCCTCTATTTTCGATATTTATTTTACTTCTCCTCTTGTTCATGGTATGACGCCTTATAAATCAACTCTCGACCCTCCAGCAAAAAGGCTGGTTCTGTTTGTTGCTGATGGGTTGAGAGCGGACAAATTCTATGAACTCGATCAACACGGAAAAACTCGCGCGCCGTATCTCAGAGGCTTGATCGAGAAGAAAGGCAGCTGGGGCGTGTCACACACACGAGTTCCTACAGAATCTCGGCCTGGACATGTTGCTCTCATCGCTGGATTTTATGAGGATGTTAGCGCTGTGGCGAAAGGTTTGTAAAGAAAGCTAAAAAATTCGAATCATCCATATTGGATATCGTGTAGGGCAGGGTTTGAAATAGAAAACGAAGCACGCGCAAAGGAAGACCTATAAATTATGATGTACCCAGAACCCGAAAACGAAGCATCCTGATGCCAGAACTCGAAAATGACAATCATTTCCAGAAAGGATATGTACGTCGTCATCAATCGCAAAAATAATGAAAATAACTACTTTTCATTCTAGCTAACATGACAAAAATAACAAAATTAATTGAACAAAGGTATTATTGCACGAATTAACAAATGTATACGTTGCGTCATAAAACGTGAAAGAAAGGCGCCATGGAAATAAAAGATTGCAAGGTTGCGTGAAAATAATAAATTACACCTAATATGCAAATTTGTGAAGGAAGAATCATTAACGTAAATAACAAAAAAGAGGCTCCTTGTAAAAAGGCAAATGTTTCGAAAATATCAAACTCGGGTGGAGATAACAAAGTTGTGCAAATAATTTTAAAGACTCTGCAGTTTTACCAAAATAATGTGATGTATACCAATAAAATAACAGACTTGTACAAAATTCACAATTATAGGGAGTTCACATGAAGTGTGAACAAAAAAAGTTAGGCTAAAATTTAAGACTACAATGACTTGTCTTGGGGCTAGGCTTTTCTCGATTGTGCTAGCATTTTTTTTGGCATTTTTTGGGAAAACGAGCATTTTTTTCGTTTTTTCTTGAAAAAGAATCACTAGCATTTTCTGTCATTTTTCATGACTGTGATCCAGATTTCAGCACTCAAGGATAAATAATCCTAAAGTTTTACAATTTTGATTGTTTTCTGTCTGTTTCGACTGTTTGTGCGTTATGTTACTTGTGTACTTGTGTTGTGTTACTTGTGTGTGTAGATTGTCTGTTTCCGTTACATGACGTACTAACACCAATGGAAAAAAGGTATTGGTGGTCAGCGGGTAACTCTTTCTCTTGCTCTGTTGCTCAGCCAAGATGGCCTCGGCCAGATGCTGTCGGCCGGTAGTGCTTCAAATATGACTGTTTAATGGCTGTTGGCTGGAAAAGATTTAATTCTGACCCAAAGTTTTATACACAAACAATTATTAAGTATCACCTGTTGTTGATATGAGCATATAATGTAAGAGTTTGTACGCTTTGTTTGAAATAAAACAAAGCATTTTTTGGAATTCAAGTAGCATTTTTTAAAGAAATCAGGCATTATTTTAGCATTTTTTTGGCTTTATGCAAGAATTTCTAGTAGCATTAAATGCCAGTTTTACTAGCACAATCGAGAAAGGCCTACTTGGGGCCATCATAAAAGACACTTGTTCTATTTGTGATTGCTTTCATTTCTGGGTCAATTGAAAAGAAAAAGGGTTTCTCAGAACTAAATATTGAAGCACCCAGATTCAACATCAAGCATTTCACCAGATTAATTTGATAATCTACTACATGTATGGAGAGAATGATCAACACAAAGTGAGGGAGTTGATCATCAAGATTTTTGAAAGGTGCCCTTACAAACAGTGCTAGAATGTTTGAACTGGAAAAAGATGTAAGAATAATTCAAAGGAAAGGGAGGACTGACTGTCAAACACAAATTAATAAACCTTCCACCTTGATGGCCCATTTGTCTGCTGAAAAAATCTCTGGTTTTGAGTCTTCATGGATAAACTCCTTTCCCTTTTAATATTTGTGAACTTCCAAGATTGATAGTTGATCAGACATGAAAGGTACATATATGACAGCAGTATTTTCACTGTTGTGATTTTTTTTTGGAACTAGAAGTAGTGCTTAAGTTTTGACAAGTTATGGTGACTTAAATGATGGTCCTTTTTTTTTTTTTAACTCAGACCATTTGAAGCACAATGTCCTCTCTTTCCAGGTTGGAAAGAAAACCCTGTAGAGTTTGATTCTACCTTCAATGAAAGCCGTTACACATGGGCATGGGGAAGCCCTGATATCCTGCCAATGTTTGCCAAAGGAGCCAGTGGGGGCCATGTCTTTACCTCTATGTATAAGAATGTGGAAGAAGACTTTGGAAATGAAGATGCCTCTAAACTCGACACTTGGGTATTTAATGAAGTCAGAGGATTCTTTGGTTCTGCAATGAAAAATGAGACTTTGAAGAAAATGCTCCATGAGAGGCAGATTGTGTTTTTTCTTCATCTTTTAGGTGTGATATCTTTCTTTAGTATATGCTAAAACAGTGGATAACGTTGATGGCGCACGCTGATTGGCTCGTCAAACTCCAAATATCCTGTGCTTTTTACCTCCAAGCAACTTGAGAGAAAATGGCATCCCGGTTTGCCTCCGTGACAAGTGAAGAAATCATCCAAATTATTTTTTGTGTTGTTTATTATCTCACTGTTTTAGTATATACTAAAACAACTAATTCATGTATTCACCTCAGTGTCAGTGGCTAGCGGTGGATAGTTGTTAATTAACACTGGGTTGTGCAACAGGCCAAAATCCAGAAAGCATCTTCAATGACACATTCAGTTTATTTCATGGAGAGCATTTGTTTTGTTTTTTCATTTTGTTTTTCAGAACAAATGTTTATGTATATATTTGGAAGTGTGATTGTTTCTAAGACCATTGAATTTGTTAGATTCAACTTTTGATATCAATAGCTTACTGTGTTTTGTGGTCATTTATTTGTTGGTGGCTTTATTTACTAATGTTGACAGGTACTGCAAAAATGGTACATAAGACCTTTCCAGAACATGTTTATATTTATTTGGTTGTATTCCTTTGTGATGATCTGGATCAGGATCAGTGATCCAAGATCACTCAGATTGTGGTACATCAAAGGAGTAGATGAATCCTCAGATTCATAGGTTCATAGGTTCCTTTGACGCACCATGATCTGAGTGATCTTGGATCACTGATCCTTGTCCACATCACCAAAGGAATGCACCCTGTATATATATTTGACTGCATTTATGAAACAGAGCTAAAATAAAAATTAATTCTTGTGCACTAAGTGAGCCAGTGACCTTGAGTTAATGCTTTTGACATTCCTGTAAATTTTTAGTTTGCCTATTTTTAGAGAAAGTTTTTGAGAACAAGGAGAAAAGTGCTTAAACGAGTTCCATTGAAAAAGGTGAAATGTTCATATATCAATAACAGTGGCAGCCCCCTATAACAAAGCCCGCTATAACGAAGACCCCGTTATAACGAACAGCATTTGAAAGCCGGCAGAATTACAACTAAAAATATGTGGAAACAAACCCCGCTATAACGAACCCCGTTATAATGAAATCCCCACTATAACGAATAGATTTTAACAGTCACGACGCACAATTTACCCCGCTATAACGAATATTTTGTCCTGTTGCTCTCAGTCAGTGAAAACGACCTGATCTTACAAGTGGTTGCCAAGCCAAACACGACTCCTATTGGTCAAGATAGGGAAACTTTGACCTTCAAAGCTTTGCTTTATTTAAATGTAGCTGTTCACACGCAAGTCTGTAGACTGTTCTGTGAGGTGTATATCCCATTGTTCAGCTTGGTTACCCCGCGATAATATTTTTGTTGTTAACCAGATAATTGGTTATAACGGGGTCTTCGTTACAACCAAGACCCTGCTATAACGAACATTTCTTTCGGTACCGTGGCACTTCGTTATAGCGGGGTTCCACTGTATCATAAATCCAGACATATGATGCTTAATGCAAAGGAAGATTTATAGTAACTGAATCAAGTTAATCATTCAACATGCCAATTGGTCCAAGGGACAGGGTCACACCAATTTTGGTGACTCTCACCCACCTACTTAATCTTCGCCATCACTGCAGTAATATTTGACCAACAAAACAGCAGCAATAATTACAGCAATAGTAACTGTTTAAGTAATCTGTGATAATAATTTACATAATATGTTTTCAGTAATGTAAAACATGTTTTGATACAAATTTCAGCCAGGCTTGCATATTTCCCTTGTGTCCAGTTTTTATCACACTTACTCTATATTCTTGTTTTGCATTGTGTTGTAACAAGTATTTTTTATGTTTTTTCTGTAACTTGGACATGGTTAGTTAAAGGTGTCACTTCATTTTAAGACCAGTGAATAAGTGAGGCCTACTTAAAATAAGATGACATAGCTCTAAAAATAAAAGTGTATCTCATTTCCTTTTTGTAAACCAGGAATTGACACCAATGGTCATGCCCACAGACCTACTTCACAAGAATATGTTAGTAATATTGCTCTGGTTGATGAGGGAATAAAAGAAATGGAGAAATTAATTGAGGAATTTTATGACCATGATGGTCAAACAGCTTATGTAATGACAGCTGATCATGGTATGACCAACTGGGGGTCACATGGTGCAGGGCATGCTCACGAGACTCTAACCCCATTAGTAGCTTGGGGAGCTGGTGTACGTGGACCCATGGAACCAATTCATAGTGCTGATATTCCAGATGAAACACGTAAATGGAACCTTGCTCAGTTAAGGAGAACAGACGTCAATCAAGCTGATATTGCACCACTGATGACCTCCTTGATTGGTGGGTTTGTATGAGACAGAGAATAGCATAATATTATTTTACAGTTTAGATCATAGGAAATATTGTTCTTATCCTTAATTTTCTATGGGGTTAAAAGAAAGAATGGGAGGTGCAGTGGCCTAATGGTTAGCATGCTGAACTCTGTACTGAGCAGTCTGAGATTTGAACCTTGGTGGGGGTTGTGTTTTTACTCTCACAGTGTTTCTCGCTATCCAAATGTGTCAAATGGGACTGAAAATTTTTATGTTGAGGGATAAACCTTCAATAGGCTAGCATCCATCCTGGGGAAGTAGAAATACTCTTAGTGACCTAATGTTACAGAAACTCGATCAAGCTCAGATGGTATGGACTTGGCCTGACACAGACACTGTACCTATTGTGGAAATCAGGGAAAAATTGAAAAGGCAAATAATATAAAGCTATACAACTGAAGGACAAGGTTTTACCCTAAATTGTTTAATTTACTTTCTGACCCTACTCTGCCTACTGCTAGGGTGTGATAGAAATTGTACTGATTTTCATTTTTTCTTCGTGAATAGAGTTTTCACAACAACCATGTTTTAAGGTGGCAAATGTGAGACATGATTTTGAGCAGTATGATGTCATAGTGATAGAGTTTTTGCACGGCAGCCATGTTGCATGGCAGGAACAATAGATCCTTTTTCCTATGGGGAAAAAATTTCCTTTCTAATGCAAAACATTTTAATGGTTCCTACCATGTAAAACCTCTATCTACATGTGACAGCCACTAAAATAAATACTTTAGGATGTTTTCTATACAATATAAGTTTCATTGCAAGAGCTTTTATTAAGAATGGGTCACTTCCCCTCCCCTTACCACCCAAGGCCCAGGGATGATAAGTTTAAAAGTAAAAGGTGACAGAAGCGTGGGACAAAGAAAAAATCTGATTCCCCAGGGTCAGGAATCAAACCCATGACCTCCTGAACACCAGGCGGGCACTCTATCCACTGAGATACAAGAACTCATGGAAAGCAAGGTCATTTAACTGAGTTCATATGTGACAGACGTCCTGCATACTGCTAGGATCAGTGCTGCTGAAGTCATCATGAGTAGGGATGAGTGAAGGAAGATGGTGAATTTTGAGCTTGGTAATGAAGTGTGAAAGGTGAATTGATCAACATGACACAAGCGTGGGACAAAATTCACCATCTTTATTCACCTATCAAGTTTGAAATTAGTATCTAAGTTGACTTTTTTTCCTAGCCTGCGTGGCAGGCGTCCGAAGGGGAGGGAAAGGGGAAAGATAAGCGGGTGAAGTGCGAGAAGATCGGACGCGGGAGGATCGCGGTAGGGGACGTCTGCAAGGACGCTATTGTTTTCTTCATTCCGCCCTCTAATTAACTATGCAAAACCCACTCGACTGTGGAATGTCTGGCTGTCAAAATTATCCAATCAGAATCACAACACTTCTTTCGTGACAAAATCTGTAGGCCCCAATGGGTTCTCGTATTTCTTGTTTTTGTTGTTTTGCATGTAAAATTGAATTTTAAAGTTTGAAGACCTTAGCTTCGGACGTTGGGAAAAGCGAGGAGAGGCCAGGCCAAAAAGAAAGCAATTGTAACAATGGTAGTAGAGTTTGCCAGATAAATCTAAAAGTAACATATTAATGGCAAATGTGCGGATAAAGCTTGTGGAAATATATTCAAACTGTCGCGACAAAAGAAATATTCAGAGTTGTCTTAAGTGAATCTCTAAAGAGCTTTGGGATAACAGTGCTTGCTTCTTACATCGATTCGCAGTTGGCCTGTAGTGCCTGTTCATGTTTCAACTGCATGCGACTCACAAGCCACTAAACTGCTACTCAGTAGTGTTCTTCTTCAGTGACTGTAGAAATCGCTTATCAGTGGCACTTAATTCCGTAGATGCACAGGCAACGTCAAATTTGCCCCCTTCGATGTCTTCTAAACAAACTAGCTTCTGAGCAAAATATCAAGCAGTCAAATTCATGGCCTCGACTTCCATAATCTGGTCGCTAATAATTCTGAAAAGAGGCGTTATTACTAACATCGGCTAACATAATTATGATGTATTAGTTCGAAACGATCTCTTGATTTATCCGCCTTGTCAGTTGAAAATAAATATGTGAGAAGACTGTAATGGTTCGAGTGACAGATTGCTGACCAATCAGAAGGTTGGATTAAGTAAATCATTAAATCTGACCAATCAGGATTTTTACGTTCGTCTGGTGGACGTAAAAAATAAAGAAAACAATAGCGTCCTTGCAGGCCGTCCCTTCTCCCTTCGCACTCATTTTGACTTTCCTCCTTTATAACTTTCTACGGCCTGCCACGCAGGCTATTGTTTACACTTTGTTCTTTCTAAGTCACATAACTTGTTTTTTCCTAGGTGTACCATTCCCACTGAACTCTGTGGGCATTTTACCAGTGGAATACCTGAACAACACCAAGCAGTATGTTGCAGAAAATCTCTTTATGAATTCACAGCAAATTCTTGCTCAATATGATGTCAAAGAATTGTTCAGGAGAGAAACTTCTCTGTGGTTTTGGCCTTTTACTTTGTTAGCAGGTACTAGTATGCTTGCACTCTAGTTTATATTTGCAAGTTTTAGGAACACTATGGAAAAGCTCTCACCTTTACAGAGAGAAGCACAAGGAAGTGCTCTTTGATTACCCTTCTGTGAACCACTCTACTGTGATTTTGGTATCTCACTCACCCACTCACCCACTCACCCACTCACCCACTCACCCACTCACCCACTCACCCACTCACCCACTCACCCACTCACCCACTCACCCACTCACTCACTCACCCACTCACCCACTCACCCACTCACCCTCTCACCCCCTCACCCGCTCACCCGCTCACCCGCTCACCCACTCACCCACTCACCCACTCACCTTCTCACCCACTCACTCACTCACTCACTCACTCACTCACTCACTCACTCACTCACTCAC
>JAHPZR010017335.1:0-27500 GCA_019787425.1 Platygyra sinensis
GGTGAAACTGAGAGTGGGGTGAATGAGGTGAATGCATGCCCTACATGTATAAGGAGAAAAAAATCAATTAGGCAATAATTTATGATATAGTAATTGTAGATATTTGTGACTCGACATGGGCAGTCTACAAGCTTAGTTCATGTCTATAGGCTACAGTGTATATGGACTGTTTCTGGCATGTTTGGCAGCACCAGAGCTACTAATAATACATTTAAATAATGAGATTAAAAATTAACTTTCATATCCTGTAAATCAACAGAGCTGCTATCTTGCTATTGTTTTTGCATTCTACATCAATCAATCAATCAAAGACTTTATTTTACTTCAAATTAGTTGATAGCAAAATTGCTAATATCTCCGAAGAAAATAAATCTCTAAGATAATTAAAGTAATCAAAAGGTGAAATAAATAGATAATTACATAAAAATAAATATTAAATATATGAGGCTTCTTGAGGCAAATATAATTCTAAAATTCTAATAACTTAATTTTACTTAAATAAGTCAGACATTACTCACATGATACATAAGAATATCTTGGTCTGGAGTTCCAGATCGACGATCATCTTCATCTGAATTCACTTGCTGAGCAGACTGAATGGAAAGTTTTCTTTCAGGAACTGACGGCTGTGAAAGAATAACAGATGTGGTTAAACAAGTCAACTTTCACTTGTTACGATTTCGAACAATTGTTTGAAAGCATTTAACTTGACATTGTCATTCTATGCCAAAATGTCAATTACCTCAGTTTATTAAAATTTAGTAAATGTCAAAATATTTTTATTAACATAGTAATGATTGAATGTAGTTAAAAGTCTGGCATGACCTTTGAGCACTAGTTCTTTCAGCACTGCGAGGCTGCCATGAAAAAACTATCCATTAACAAAATGATGCCCATTATTCACATGTGGACTGTACATGCACTTGTACAACTTGATTGAATAAGAAAATGTTCAGGTCCTGGTGGCTGCATGGAAACAAATGAAACTGGAGGTATCTTGTTTTTTAATGCAAGTCTGCAGCAAGTCTGCAGAAAGGAGAATTTGAGCACCACTGTCAGTAACTACCTCAGACATATTTTTTTAATGAAATTGCTGTGAAAAATGACTTCAATGTCCATCAAAAAATGAGTGCGTCCACTTAGCAATGTTGTAAGAGGGCTCATTTTTTGACAGACATTGAAATCATTCTTTACAATGATTTCATTGGAAAACAAGCATCTGGGCTAGTTACTGAGAGTGGTGCTCAAATCCTCATTCTACAGACTTTGAATTATGTCACAATTGTAGACAAATGCTGATTTGTAGATTCCTGCTTTCTACAAATGCCGACTAACAAGGTTAAATTTCAGGACAGCGACTTTAGTCTCTACATTACTTAGCTACAAGCAATGTATAACCAGGTGGGTAAAATTCTTCAGCCGGCCAATTTGCCCAGTGCTCACTAACTCTTAATGAATATCCTGCTATATATACTGTATACTACAACATGTATATGAATTTAACCAAGGTACAGAGAAAATTGACATTAAATTTAATTTACTCAAATATTTATTTGAGAAAAATTAAACCTGGCTTCTGTTAGCCTGCCTAACTGTATCCAGTGAATATTCACTGCCATTATGGTAGTGCTGTCTCTCAGAGTTCTTTTCGCTGTTGTAAAATGCTTGCCCGTTCCTGCGGGGGCAAAGCTCCACGCGAAATGTGTTTGAGTGTTTTGACAGTTAAGAAAATTAAGCTTGATCTATTGAAATATGTAATCTATAAGAAGATTGTTTATCATGTAGGGAACATTAAAGAAGACTGGTCGTCCACATTTGTTCGTATTACTTGGATGTACTCAAGGCATCTGCAGTCAGATGTCGATCGATAGCCTCAATCAGCTCTCCATTGACAACTCAATCAACATCTTTATATATACTGGGTCGACACTAAATTGACACTCAATCGACCTGTTGATCTGCACTCCATCATCAGTTGGTTGATAGTTAGCAGTAAGTGTCGACTGACTCATATCTATTGATTTGCACTCGATGCGTGTCTGTGAAAATTAGTAGACTGTTGACCAATTTTGCGAGGATGTGGATCGACTGTCCACCAAGAAGCGATGGAGATGTCAGCCAAGTGTTGATTGGGAATCATTCCGGTACAAGGGTATCGCTAGACACTTGACCGCAGATGCCTTTAATACAATGTCATGTGATCCTATTACTTTTATTACTCACAGAAAAGTATAATGGTATCCACAACCACATAACATTAAACGCATGTGCATTAGATATTCCTTTTACAAAACCTTATAATTACAGAATTATGCATGAACCATGCTTCATACACCTCAAGCCGTTTTTTTATTATTTTACTTATCTAAGTTATTCAAGTACTACATTTTTAGCAATATTCCAGAAATTTCAATTGCAATATCCCAAATTCTTTTCCTCATCTGTAGAAGACCATTCCTAAACTTTTTTGGGGCAGGGCAATTTGGAAATATTCTTTTCCTGATAATTTTGACAAAGATTACTATCTAATTTCATTATAGGCAAATTTGAAGTAAAATGTTATTTGTGTAGCCAATTTGTAATAATTTATTTAGTTTTTCAGATTGAAAATGTTCATTTTGGATTTGACAAATATTTTGGAATTGTCACTAATCAGCTGCCATACAGCATCCTGAAGTTTATTGCATATAATATACTACAGAGCCTAAAAATAATATTTAGATGAGCAGTTTAATGATAAACAAAGTCATGGTCTAGTAGTGGACCCTGGGAAAATCAAGAACTATGAGTTTAGATGGGTAAACATTTGATAATTATTTAATTTAGTGATTCTAATATATCTTCATCCCTGCCATTTTAGTTTTGTTCTCTGTTCAGTTGAGTGAGCTGCCATCAAAACATTTGAATAGCTTCTTGCCAACATTAGCAAGAACAATGCGATTTTTGAAAACTGATGCAAAAATGTCAACATAAACAGCTGTGCTTATCCATTGAGACAACACTCTTTTCATCTAGTATGTAACACTATGTGGCTTTTTAATGGCCCAGCCACTTAAAAATAATAGACTCCTTGTAAACTAGACTGACACTTGAATCAAATCATCTGGAGAGTAAACATTTAATGTGAAGCTTCTAAATATAAATTGAACATTCAATCTTCCATTTCTTGACTTCACATTCAAACAAGCTTGTTTTGATCTTCTGTCAACAAATTTCACTATGGTACTTATTTAGTAGGTTGGCATGTAAGAACCATACATACATGTACCTTTAAAACAGCACTCGAAAACCCAAGATCACATCAACAAAATCTCAATGCTAACATTAGAAATTTTAAACCTGACTAGTAGTGCCTTGGGGAAACAATTTGTTCACATTCACTACTATTTTGAAATAAAGATTGCTTACTGTGATAACAGCATCGTCAGGCTTCAACAGGAAGCTCACAATCTTCTTGTCATTTTTATCCAAAATCACCACTGGAAGACCGAGCTTCACAAAGGATAGATCCCTCAATGATTTCTCACTGGCCACAACAACTTTTAGTTTTCTTGACAAATATTTATCACCTGTAGCACAGCGTAGAACATCACACAGTGTGCTGTTTTCTTCAATCGATATCCATTTAGGGCCGTAAAGAATCTTGTCTTGACATGATACTCTCACACAGAAAAGCAACATCACATGTACATTCGAGCTGTCCAAAACATGTGTTCCCTTCACTTGGCAACCATGTATACCAAGGGAAAAATCTTGATTTCAATTTCAATGTCTTGATCCTTTTGTGGTGATCAGTAAAATACTGCATTACAAATGGAGTCTGGTAGCTGACTCATTATAATTTAATACAATCCGTAAGACGGTGATCAGAAAGGAAAAAACTAAAGTCAAAGCGAATCAAAATTAATAAACAAGAACGTTTCTGATTGTCTTCTGATCTTTTCTGATGCTTTAGAAGAAAGAAAAATCCACCAAGAGCATAAAGATTTGAGACAAAAAACCGAAGTGTCAAAAGCTACATCGAATTTGCATATCAGCTGATCCCTTAAAATAAATTCAAATCTACCAAAAAGGTCAGGAAATTGAATGTTGATCCCTAGCTGTTTTGTTCACAAAAACCTGATGTTAAATGAAAAGCCAAAAGTAAAAAAATAACTCTGATCACTGTTAGTAGCAAAGCAAAAAAATTGCACAATATTTTTTTCCTGATCCACCCTTCCCTAAACTGTCACAAAAACCACACTTAAATAATAAGTTCTTTGCTTCTAAGCAAACAAAGGCTCTTCTCTAATCCTTTCATATGCTAATTACCTATTTCTGTCTCATAACATTTCTCCATTGGTCCAACTGATATTAAAGACCCTTACAATGTACATAAATGCCCAAATTTAATTGAACTGGCTTAGGTAGGTAGGTAAATGAAGCTTTAGCTTTGCTGACTAAAAAACTGTGGCAAGTTTATTATATTTTTTTCTTGCTTTGAGTTAGCTTGACAGTAGAATTGATTTTGTTTGACTGATGGCACCAGTCACCCCACCCGTAACACCTGCTATGTTTCATCAACAACACCTGCCAGGGGGGCTAGCCTCAGTCTGATGTCAACAAATCCCACAATGCATTGCAGGTGTCTTAACCACAAAAGGCTTTAAAATTGAATACAGCTTTTCCTGTCAGTTCATTGTTTAGTGAATGCAAGCTGTTAGAATGAATTCCCAAGGTGTTTGCATGATTCAAAAGATCTATGCAAACATGAAAGGAAATGATCAAGCTTCTGATGAACAAAAACAGTTGAACAATATGTTCAATATACATACATGTATGTGCATGTTCATGGCAGTGCATTTGTATATCCATGGACACATATTAGATAAACCTGAAAATTTGCATATGAGTGAATAGGGATGCTCATTGGAAGTTTTGAATTTAACCTCTGAAGGAGATCAATCATGGCATTGCTCAGGATTTTTGGACTCCTAGAAGAGACCATATCTAAAACATATTTTATATATATTTTTCAATTTCTTGACGCGAGACCCTAAATGAGACATTCATGGCTACATTTGGGCAACATATGGTAGCGTTCCCCCAAAGCACCCTAAGTGGGACCAAAATCCGAAATTTACACTACTAAATGAGATGACGGGCGTCTCCACCTCATTGATATGCAAGCCCCCCCACCCCCCCCTCCCTGGGAACTGTGTACTCTTGACTGACTCGTCCTCAGTCTTTTGTGTTCATACAGTGTGTTGCATGGCGCATGGTGATAAGGGTGAGGTTGGAAAGCAAGAAGTGATGTTAAAGGGGAAGATTTTGCCTTCTTCCTTAACCCACCTAACACTCTGCATTCCTACCTACACCTGTACCTACTGGGACTGTGTCATGTGCTGTATGAAGATGTATGAAGCTGACTCGGGACGAGTCAGCTGTTTACTGGCTTGTGTATACACTTGACTGTTTGGGACTATCTCTGCTTGGTGCTGCACTGGCTATCACCCTTGCTCCTTTGACGCTCCTTTGACATGTCTGATAGCAGGTAGCTTTAACTTTCCCCTTGCCCCATCAATTTGAGGGGTGGCGAATGGTACCTCGAAAAACGTGGGTCTCGGAAAATTTTGGCAGGATCTCGTAATCTTGAAAGCGTTTTTGATAAGTCTCGAAGCCTCGGTTTTGCATGGGTTGTTTTTATTTTTTTTCCCGTCTCGAAACTTTTTCCCAAGGAGTCTTGGGCTCGGATTTTTAATTAGGATCTCGGCGTCTCGGCGAGTCTCGGGTTTTACTAACCTCTTCCAGGCGTTCAGTGAGTCGGGGCGCAGCGCAGAAAACAGCGGGCGAAAAAAATAAAAAAAAAAAAGCGCGGCGAGAGGAAGCGCTTTTTTTAATTTTTCGCGCGCCGTTTTCTACGCTGCACCCTGGTTAACTGAGCTCCTGGAAGAGGCTAGGATTTTACCATTCGCCACCCCTAATTTGACTTTAAATGTAAGCTGATGGTTGTAAAATTAATGTACATAATATTATATGACTTCTTTTTCTCTCAGACCAAGACTTCAGAGACCCATGTCAGGTAAGTTATTGATAATTAATTTTGTTATTAGCTCTTTTTTTCATTTTTATCGATAAGACCATTTAACGAAAGCCCTTCATAAATTATGTTCAGGGCCTATGCCAGCTGCAACGGTCATAAAGGCTGGTTTCCATATTATCGCAGACGATCGCGGATCTCGGATCGCAGATCGCACAAAGTTCTGCGATCGTCTGCGATCATGCATATGGAAACACACTTCTGCGGTCGTGGTCGTAGACGATCCCAGAAGATAAAACCATGTTCTGCGATCGTCTGCGATCAATTGCGATTGTGCGATCATACGGAAACCAAAGTTCTTTGTCGCCCGCTCGCTTTTTCGATCGTCCTCACTAACCGAGAGCCTGGATCAGGCTATGCGATCTGCGATCCAAACGTATCCCATAATATTTTGAATTCCAACCCACGATTCTACGCTTCTTAGCAACAAAGCGCGAATATTCGCTTGTAGCAACCGCTTATTTGTGGTAAACATGGCTGGCATTGAACAATGTAACGTTAGGAACGAGGAATTTATGGAAGAAGTTGCGCGATATGAGTGCGTTTACCACCGTAACAGTTACGATTTCAAAGACAAAAACAAAAGGGCTAACTGCTGTGAAAAAAATAGGGAAGAACTTTAATTTATCGGCGGCGGAGAAGTTCTTTGGCCAAAGTGTGGAAGGCCCCAAGTTCTTATCTCTTCAAGAATATTTTGCGACCCAAAACCGATGTTTTCGACGGTTTTGACGATGACGTAGCTCAAGGACTAAAAGAAGAAATACATTTGCTTGCAGCAAAATGTCTTCCTCGACGCCCGCCATGTTGTTTTGATGCGATTTTCCAGGCAGCACCAGGAGCTCCTGGCCAGCACAAAGCGCTTGTAATTTGACACTTCCGCTGACCGAAATGTAGGCAAAAGTCGGCTCTGCGATCGTTCGCGATTATATGGAAACAAGTCTCTTTGCGATCGTCTGCGACCTACAATTTGCGATCCGCGATGGTCTGTGATCATATGGAAACCAGCCTTAACTGAATATGGTATCAAATTTTAAACAGGTCACAAAGGGTCGGCTTAGAGATAGGAAAAAACGCAGATATTCAGGATGAATGATTTTGCTGGGTAATGCCGGATTTAGCATTCTTCTTTGAGAGTCCAATCAGAGGTCCATATTGAAGCAGAGGGGAAATAATCTTGCTGTAAGGTTTACGTTCTATTTCCTCCTTTTTTAACAGTGCCTGGTGAAAAGCTTGAAATGATAATGAAAGGGAGTCCACTGTATGGGCAGCCGCCATGGTGGGGATGGGGCTCATCGGATGATGAAATTTACAATTATCCTAACACTGCAACCATTCTGGAGGGAGGTGACACCCAGGCGGGGCAGCAGGCTCTGTCTCTGAAGAAAAAGAAACTTAACAAGAAGGATGCGCTGGAAATGGCACAAAGACGACACAGCATAGGAACTGTATCTGTGCTGTCTGAATCCAAGGCGAGAATCGTGACCACAAGGACTTCTAACACAACGTATGACCCAGAGCAAGAAAGAGCCATGAAACAACGAGAAGAGTTTGTCGTGTTTCAGAAGAAGTCTTCTCTACCGAGTCCAGGTTATAGTGAGCAATTGTCTCCTGTGTTTGAAAACTCAACTAGCAGAGACTGGGAAATACCGACTTCACATAACGAACAAGCGGAGCGTGAATCTAGCTCGTCCACGGAGAATTCTCCGGATGACACGAGTGAGGGACACTCAAGATTGGGGTCTTCCTACGAGATTCCCTTTATACCAGACTATGATGAGGTCCCAGAACGACCTGTTAGTCTTAAAAGCGACAAAGGAAAAACAGCTTCACACGATGCTGCGCAGAAAAGTTCGGCAGAGAAGCAGGATCGTGTTATAAGGAAAAAGCCCACCAGTAAAATAAGAAAGAGAATTGCTGCTTCAGACGCGACGGGAAGGAGTGCAAAACCAGCATCAGGTAAGTTTTTTTAGGGGTGAGTTTAAGTGAAGCTGCTGAATGAGTTTTAGCGTCATTCAGATCTGACTTGACTTTGGTCCGTCGAGCGTGGCCTGGAGAAGAAGCCCGGAGAAAAAAACATACCGCGCGAAATTTCGCCCCCAGAATTCGCGCGGCCACTGGTTTTCGCGCTTTTTTGTATCACGCTTTTTTGCATCACGCTTTTTTGTACAATATCACGCTTTTTTATATCACGCGTTTTTTGTATCACGCTTTTTTGCATCACGCGCGACGGACTGAGCAGGAAGTACTACTACCCGACCCAAGCACTTCAACCTTAAAAAGTTCAGTTTCGCGCATCCTTTGTATGCCTCGAATTGACTTTGATATGCGAGGCAACGATAGCTTGATTGATTACGTAGGAAAAGTTGTTTTGTCTCCCCAAAATCTTCAATGCGATTGACCTTCTATCCAGTTTCCCTGGGACTAGCACATCTTTTCATCATATAAACAAGCCCTTGATTTTTACGCTTGAGTCTATTGCGTCACTGATGATTATTGTGTGACTGTTACGTTACTGTTTATTTATGTAAGCGTTTAGAAAGCATTCAAGTGATACCAGTGAGTCAGAGTGCGAACCGTCTTCTCACCCCTCACGGCGATCGGGTGTGGTAGCAGTGGGTACCCCTTCCTACAGCGGAGTGTTTGGTCTGACAGAGGTTAGCCTGGCTGGCGAGGACAGACGACAGGTTGGTGTCTCCATCGTGTTGCTGTATCGAGATCAACTGTTTAAAGAAAGAGCAAAAAATTGCAATCTTTGCAAATAAAACATTAGCAGAGCTATATTCAGAATGGTTTATTATCTCAAAGGTAAATTTAGAACTGCAGAGTTCGAATAAAGGCGACAGTGGTACAAGGAGTTAAACTTATTGTAGCTAGCAAGTTAACTATTATGAGCCCAGAGTTTTAGATGTCAATATAATCAGCCTCGTCAGCATAGCGTACTCGCATGGCAGCTTCCTGAGCTCGAGGCCCCCACAGATAGCGTAACAAGTAATGTAAAGAGAGTACACTTGTGTGACGTTTGTGAGTCAAGTTAGCCTAACCGTTGTTAAGGTTCCACAGTCTCCTTCATCCCCCGTTTTCGGCAAAATGTGGGTAGCAATGGAAAAAGAGAAGTCATAATGAATTTTGCTACATCTGCAATCCTATTTAGTGATCAAGAGCTCCTTGAAATACAAGTAGACCCTCTTAAAAATAGTGCTCTATAAGCGCCAGGGTCCCAAAGGGGTATAGTGCTCTGTGCCCCCAATCTTAAGATTTGAGGGCCCCTTGGGCCTCAGTATTCCACTGTGGGTTTAACAAAGAAAAGCGAACAAGATCTAATGTTGTGTTTATGTGTTTTAGACGCTTTCGTCAGCTCCTTTACCAAACTGGGTACAACAATGGGCGAACTCAATTGACAATCGAGGTAAGGCTTGTTTATGCTCTAAGAAATGTCAAAATGTAAAGAAAATGAGAAAATGTACGAAAAATGTCAAAATGTACATAAAATGTAAGAAATATGTCAAAATGTGAAAAATTGACGTAAAAAATCGCTTGTAAAGCATTTCGTAGTTATCAAGTTAAATACCACTAAGCACACTATAGCAGGGAGGTCGAAGTGGTTTTTATTGAGTTATTTTGTTCATACAGTTTGCTTTTAAATGAAGTTGTTATGTTCCCATACAAACCTTATTGTTTTTACTTTAGTGATAATGCTCTCAGCGTGAGCTTCAGGACACCTGTAGCCGCAAGTGTAATTACAAACGTATTTGAGTAGCAGTATTTTCGTACTGAATTTCGTATTTATTCGATGCTGTTTTTACTTTGGAAACCGAAAGAATTAAAATGATGGCAGAAAACTGAATTAGCTAAATTTGAAACAAAAATTTGCAAAAGGGAAAAAAACGTGATTGATTTAATTACAATTAGCATTAAAACGGTGAATTGGTATTGAAAATTAAAATTGGTTGTTTCTTCAACATGGGTATTCTTATTCCTTCAAGCCTATTCCCTCTTGTATTTTCAATTATATTTTTTTCTGTGTTTGTTTTGCTCAGGATCCCAGTAAGCTAAGTTCTCTTTACATGAGATGTTAAAGAATTTTTAGAAAACTCCTTAAGTGCAGGATACTGTCTCAATGCCGGTCGCATAGCCACGGGCATTATTTATCGTCTATTGAGAATAGTCGCAGAGCTAAAAAGTCTTTTCATGTAGTTGATATTTCGGACTACGCCATTTGGGGAAACAATACTATAAATCATCGAATTAGCTACCCCCCATTCCCTCGAATAAACGCCCCTCCCGGTCGGCCAAAAATTAAAAGAAGCGCCGCCCCCTTCAAAAAAACGCCCCGATTAACGAGACAACAAAGGATACATCGGTTTCGTCGTGTAGTATTAAATTTGTACGTTGCTTCAGTTTGTGAACACGTTAAGTTTGGAAAAAAAAAACGTACAAGTACTAACGCTGCCACGATTCAAACTTTAGGATCAGCATTTTCATGTCGATAGACAGCTTATGTTTTTGTTTACTCGCAGATGATGTATTAAAAATGATTATGTCAGGCTACGATTTGAGAAAAATTAAATAAGCCTAAAACACGATTATTTTGATCTTTGCAAGTGTTTCAGGAGTACTGCCAGAAAAATTGGGTGGAGGCGTGCGGAGGAGGGGGTGTGCGGCCCGCTTCCCAAAGCCCTTACACTATTTCTCACCAAAATCTGCCATTTTCCAAACCCTATTTATGACCTAACCTAGTTCAAGACTAGAATGCAAATATCAAACCCTACTTGTGACCAAAATAGAGAAAATTTATACCCTAATTGTGACCAAAACGCATGAAAAACCATTACCTTTTAGTCTGCGCATACCTATATAGCCTAAATATGGGAGTAAATTCACTCACCTCCGGGTGGGGTATGTGTTATCAGCTGAAGGCTGAGGCTGATAACACTTACCCGTCCTTGATTATTGTGGATCTCACGAGAAACCTCAGCCAGTTTTGGGGTTTTCAATTGAGTGTCGAAAGGCATCAGACAATTACTTTGGTTTTGATTCTGGTTTTACTACGGTTGAAGATTGGTTGTGTAGTCTAATTATACAATTAAAAACTGCTCTAATTGTTAATTGTTAGTGGTTGGAATTCGGAATTGAGATGCCGATCTTGAGAGGCCCACGTTTCAGATGACCAGTCCTTACTAATTAGGGAAAATCAATGAAAGAAAACCTATTATCCGGCATGGCTATTATGCGTACACTAAGACATTGTTCTGTGTTGAAGTTAGTACAGGTAATCATACGGCTTCGAGTTAAATTTGAAATTAATTTGCACAAATGAGCTTTTCGAAACGCTGGAACGCAAAACAATGAGTTTTACTAAAAGCTCAGAGCAAGACGCCGATCCACGATCAGTTCAATTTCAGCTTTTTGTGAGAAAAACCGTATGATTACTTATTGATAATATAAACATAAAAAAAATTCGCGTGGAGGAAGTGCTGAAAGATCTTTCTTGAAATCATTTTTGCGCATTTGAGAAAACGTTCTTCAAAGTTTCCGCACAAAACTTCCGTCATCATGTTACGAGATATCATTGGCTTAGAAAATTTCCTATTGTCTTTCAGTCAATCATAATCCAGAATGATATGATGTGTAATTTTCACTGGTGTTACACTTGCACCGATGTTACACTTGTTTTTCACCGATGTTACACTTGTTTCACCGGTGTTACACTTGATCTGCACTGCTCTCAGTCAATCAGAATCGAGTAATTTTTATACCGCTTTGGCCAAAAGAAAGCTTTCGGTGGTAATACTAAACTACGAAGCTATAAATTCAATCACAGTAACTCGTAGTTAGTGATCTGCTAATGAACGGTTAGCGTTATTCCACGTCACTTGTCACAAAGTGAGTCTTTGTTTTTACAGGCAGCTCTGCCGTTCAACCTGTCGAAGTTCTTGGTTCTTCTAGCGCAGCTGAAGATTCTACAGCCAGCAGCGCGATGTCTTCGTCAAGTAACATTCCTGTACCTGTAGAACCAGACAATTCAGGTTGGTTGAAGATGTATGCAAGGGTATAAAACTCGATACATAACTTAATGTGTTGACTTAATCAAGAAATTCGCACATGAAAACTTTTTTCCAGGAATGAATTAATCGCTTCGTTGCGTTGTTGCGGTGAAACCTCCACGAGCGAAGGACAATACAAAGGCTTAACATTCTGCCAGTTTCAGCTCGGGCTTGTTTAAATGAATCAAGCGTCGGCTTACATATCAATCTGGGATTATTTTATACCCCGGCCATATGTCTCACTGTCCTTTGTCGTCAGTATTTTTATATTGATCCCAATTGTTCTGTTCAAATTTTGTTACCATTGCACGAAAGAAAGCGAACTCGGGGCTCGGTTAGTAAGTTGAGTTTACTTTAACCTTAAGAATTATAAATTTGCAAAACACGACAACATCAGGTGTTACAAAATCCAGCTATGTTTTAAAACGCAGTCGAGCGAGAGTAATTTTCTTCTTTATCCTGTAATTTGACGCGGCAAGTCAAGAAGAAAATGGAAGTCTTTTTTGTTATGTTTACATGATCATTCAGTCTTAAATTAACTTTGATAAGAAATGTTTTTATCAAAATAAGGTATAAGTATGAGATTTTGCCAAAGTTTTAATCGTGACGTTTTATTTCGCGCACTTTGATTGTTTTCACCGACAACGGTTTCATGTTGTACAGATTACACACCCATAAAAGCTCTTTTTGTCTCGACACTTTGTCACAACTCGTTGAACGCTATAGCCTCGCTGCGTTTTTTCAACCTTTCTGGTTTTGTCTTATCTTTCTTAAGTTGTGGTGTAGAGAGAGAAGTTGCAGTTTTGTTAGTCAAATTCGTGCTCCATCGCAAATGACAGCATCCACACTACTCTGGAGAAATCTGAAAACGCAGCTTCAGCCGTCTGGTTAGGCCCACTGCCGTCCACACTAATTCAGACCGAAAACGTGGCCTTTCGAAAACGCTCTTCAAGCCACAGGAATTTGAAAAAGCCGACATTTCGTGTTCGTATGGACGGAAAGCATTATGAAAACGGCTCTTTGCCGCGAAAGCGATGACTTCATGATAATCACGTGATTTCCCTAGCCGAGTTTCCCAAAAAAATAAATTAAAAAATGATCGGTGATTGTTCTGTTTTTAAAATCTTCCGGTTTGGTTGGGGTCTTTGTTTCCTCGAAGCCTGATGCCATCACTGAAAAAAGAAAAGCAGCATGGTTTTTTTCACCGTTAGTAATTATTTGAAAAACTCGAGTGTTGCTTAAGGACGTTCGCGCGAAATTTTTCTAACATTGATTTTTCTCTGAAAATTTTACCATTGAAAGATGATGAGTTAGTGATGTCAGAAATGTAAAAAAATTGGGGGGTCACCGACTTCGGTTTGGAGAGAACATGCCCGGAAGAACACATAAATCTGAGTAAATCGGGCTTCGTTAGAGAAGAAGACCACAGTGGCTGCAAGTCCCAAAATATTGCAATTAGAGCTTTGAAGAGAAGTGTTATCAGCCAAATATGGTGTAAATGGACCTATTAAGCGAATTTAGTCAACTGGTGAGGTTCCTTAAAGAACAAGTTCGCATTCAGCGACCATAGTTTCACGCGCCTTGCAGCCGTAAGATGGCAGGATTCCATGTCCCGTGGACAGAAATCTTGAAATTTTTTCAACTTCCCACATTGATTTTTTGTTAATTTTTGGACAATGTAGAGATAATTGTAAATTAAATCTGTTTCTGTAAAGAAAAGTAGGGGTCACCGAACGTCCAAGATCGTTATATCCAATCAAAGCTCTAGCAATGGCCATCTGCCCTATCATTGTTCATTTTAATACTTAGTGCGCGCGCTCGATGCATGACGTGGCATTCGAATTTGCATGCGCAGTAAGGATGCGCAGAAACAATTAGTGCGAACGTCCTTAAATTGTTGTCTTCCTTGCTATTTTGCAGAGAACATACCCAAGCCTGTCAAGAGCATTTCAACGCCGAGCCTCAGTAGACCGAGATCAGCATCGTCGAGAACAAACATGGTAAGCACACCTCGTATAATCAGCGGCTTGTATATAGTAAGCTAGCGAATGCCGTTTCCACCTCATGTTATAAAGGGACTACTCCTTGATGTGGGAGGCGCGGTGGCTAGTGCGCTTGACTCTGGATCGAGCGGTCCTGGTTCGAGCCCTCTTCGCGGACATTGTGTTGTATTCGTAGGCGAGACACTTAACTCCCACAGTGCCTCACTCCACCCAGGAGTACAAATGGATACCGGGATGTGACTTGCGATAGACTAGCATCCCGTCCAGGGGGAGTTGAAATACTTCAAGCAACTTCATGCTACAGAAACCGAGATGAGCTCAGGCAGCTATGAACCAGTCATGGCTCCGAGGCTTCACTTTACTCCTTGATGTGTTACAACGTGAAGATGACTATATTGAAGTCTCTCAACTGATACAGAAGTTCTCTAAATTAACATAGTTTATTCATAGTATTCTTTTCACTTGTCCATGTAAAAATTAACGGCACTGTTACTTTGTTTTCTCTTACGTGTCTGTTTCTGTTGTTTAACCTGTACACTTTTTTTCTTTCTTTCCTTAACCTCCTTCCCTCGCCTCGATTAATTTCTGGAACTTGTTGCGTGAGCAAGCAATCCTTGTAACTGTATGGTGTAAGAAAGTGAAATGAAATGAAAGTTTAAACAGTTACCGCCAGAAGGTTATGTCTCATTTAGCTTCCCAACCACACCAACCTCTCTAATGGAAACCGCTGGACAGAAACTTCGAGTGTTACTCATTGTATCTGTTAGCACTCTTTTCCAGTCTTTTTGTAGTTGTTTTAGACTTGCTCAGACTTGACTTGATAGTTTCAGAATCGGAGTTTGCGTCCTAATCATTTCCTTGGCCTGTTTGTTGGACTGGTGAGGTCCGTAAACTCATAAACAAATAAAAAGGCAAACACACAACGAAATCAATACTGGATTGCCCTGATGCGAAGGGAAGAAGCTATTTCAGTATCGATTCTTTGCTGACATAAAAAAGGAAATGTTAATTTTCGTACCCTAAGAAAGAAAATTGTATTATTTTTTCTAAATCTCTTTTGTTTCCTTGAGATTTATTGACATAGAGCTGCCCTTTCAATCAGAGAGCACTCGTTACACTCGTTACTTGCTATGCGAGCGTTTAACAAACCGCTGAACATATGTTGTAGTATGACCAAGTTGATCGTCACTCAGGCCAAAAGGAAAATTTAGATGTACACTCTCAAATCCCAAAGAAAGCAAGTTTTTGCCCATGTATCTAAAACAGCTTGTACTTCAAATTTTATAGCATATGCAGTCTTCGTAATAGTTCCCCTAAAAAAGGGCAACGCTGTTTTCAAATTTGCAAGACACGCTGCTACAATAGGTCCTTTGCAGAATCCGGTCACATGGTACGAAATAAATTATGCTGGGACGCAAATAACGCAGTGGAACTTTAAAAACAAAGGAACTCGCACCAGTCAAGCCCGACTTTCCTTGTTTTGAAAGTCCCACTGTGTAACTTGCGTCCCAGCATAATTTATTCCGTACCATGTGACAGGATCGTGGACAGTTTATACCGTAAAGTTTATGATGATCACTGTTCACTTTCAGTTTATACCGTATTTTTTTTTTCTTTGCAGTCAGGTGTGATGCGAAGCCAGAGCTTATCATCCGCCAATCTGGCTTCGTCTCCGAAGACTTCCGCTTCCCTCAGAGTGGTCCGGAGTAAGACCATGTCTGCTCCTGTACGCCGCTCCTACCCGGCTGCAACTACTGCCAGCGAGTCGGAGAAGAAACCAATCGACAGCCCACGGAGAAGGGGGCAAGTTAGCAGCACCTCGGACGATAGTGATATGGATTCCAGTGATGTTTCGCAAAGCAGGCAGGTGAAAGATTACCGAAGAAGGAGCGATGAACCCGACAGGAGAGGGGTCCAGCTTATCCCTGAAAAGGAGGGGAAGCGACCGTTCTCGGCCCCTCGTCCCAACAAAACCGCTATGTTGAGAGCGCATAATAGCAGAGAAGCCGCTAAGAATAGCGGCGTCAAGAACAAATCCCCGACTTTGGCGAAAGTAAGGATTCCAAAGAATTCACCTCTGACCAACTCTGGGAACGATTCGTCGTCGCCTTCCTCCAGAGTATGGAGTCCCAGCGCGAAAAGGTCGACCAAGTCCTCCACGGGTGACGATAACCGTGAGGTCGGAGAGAGTAGTGTCAAGTCTGATGGTGAAGAGGTATGCAGTTCACCAGCAGATGACGTTACTCAGGAGGCGGTCGATGAGGTGTTCACCTCGGGGCCAGTCCGTCCTTTGCCAGAGTCTCTTCAGATGAAGCGAGATGATACAGTAAACAAGACATTTGTTCTTGGTAAGGGCAGTTCCATTGTGTCACTCACACTTCTTATATTAGTTACTTTGTCGAGTCACAACAGTTCTTTCTTCTTGCTGCGATGTGGCTTTTACCTGGAATAACCTCTATTTACATTAGATTTTCAGCATTTACTTGGAATTATTGCCTTTTGTTTATATCAAGCCCGTAGCTAGAAAAATATCGTAGAATTCCGAAAGAAACGAGCACCAGAAAGTTGCCATAAATGTACGTAGTAATCCTAGTAGCCTGTGTTGTAGGAAAGGCAAAAAATGTTCCTTTTTCCTTCCATCTGTGCTCTATCCCTGCCCGAATAAATGCCCGTCTTTAAAGGTAAGAATATCATCTACGAGTAGGAAACGTTACAGTATATATGAAGCATTTTTTGTGAAAGACTTTGCTCCCAATTCCTTGAGCGATTATTATGAAGAGATGATTACTAAATAAAATGCGTCGTGTACAAAGTTGATAGTTCATTCTTTTTTGTCCGAGATTGATACTTCGTTTTGTTTTGTTTTTTTCACACTATTATGGGTCTATCAATTTTGTACACGACGGATTGATTCATGCTTGAGAAATGTTCGTTCTTGCTTCATTTTCATGTTAAAGAAATAAGAAAATGAACCATGTCAGATGCTATAACTAACTGAGTTGTTTTGCTTTTGTTGTTGCTTAGATGAAGGGAATGAGAATGTATCAGTGTCATCTCCTGAAGACAGTTCTGTGCAGCCATTGGAAGGCAAGGTCTCCAGTAGCGAGAATGGACTGGAATCCAAAGAAACCCTCGACAATAACGCACTACCAGCGTCGTCGTCAAGCAAAGAACCCAAGGAGATAAAACTAGAATCCACAAACACTAGAGGAATCAGCTTGCGTAGCAAACTCATTCCTTTTGCGCCTTTTCTCGAGACACATTCGTATTCACCCCCCGTCTCTGATCAGCCGTTTGAGCCACCAATTGACTCCGCCGACGATAGTTCCGGGGGGTCGCGATCCTCCACAGCGGAGGGTAGACCTATGTCGCCCGATTCAGCCGTGTCCGCGGCACCTGCTAACTCCCCCTCACCTCCGTTAACTCCGAGTTCTGCAGCTAGGAAAATGTTTGATTTCAAGGGGGGAGCCGCCTCTCCACAAAGCCGGAGACAGTGGGGTGTGACAGACAAGGTAATGGTAATATATCTTTAAAGTGCACCTTACCCCAAAATATTTTTTTTTTCGCTTAAATAACTCTTTGCACCTGTTTGAAACGCATTGCGCCTTTTTGCCCCGTTTTAGCCCTAACCTTGACTTTTAAGAGGCGGTAAATCTGGCCATCGTCTGTCCCACAACCGAGCAAGTAAGGGGAATGGGTCTATTCCTGGGTTGATGTCGCAAATTTCTTTGTATGCATGTTTACAAAGACTTAATACGATGCAACTCAGTCTGTGACGTCAACCCAGAAATAGACCCGTGCCCCTTACTAGCTCGGTCATGTCACAGTTGATGGCTAGATTTCGTAACTTTTACAGCCTATAAAAAAGTCAAGATTTAGTTTAAAAGGGCGCACTGCGTTTCGAACAGGTGCAAATGTTTATTTAAGCGAAAAAAAATATTTTGGGGTTAGGTGCACTTTAAACCTATTTCATGCAATATCAACAATTTTTTATATAAACAACAACAAAAAAACCCTTATTAGATCAATTAGTCATGCCGAATTTAGTGAATTTGCCAAGTTTTACAAGAATCCGTTGCAAAGTCGTGAAAACAACGGGACCTATAAACCTTCCCAATTTTTACAAAGAAACGTGTACTGGGGACCACGCTTGCCGTCACTGTTAGCTTATATTTGCCTGGCACTGTACCACAGACGTGCCACGTTTGACGTTGCGCTTCTGGGAGCGCACCTAAGCCATTGGTAGACGTTTCGGAAGTTTGTTCATCCTTTTCTTGGAAAATTTGTGCTCCTTGAAGTGATTGAGTTTCTTTAGAGACAGCTTGTTTATAAGTGGACCTCATACTACGCGTACGTCATCAGAATGTAATATCTCTTTAAAGTTTCAAAACAGATTGATCAACGAATGGATCTTTGATTACTACTGTAAAATTGCAAACAATACTGTACAGTACATCGCTGATGCATTTTTGATTTTGTTTTTTTTTTCATTGTGTTTCAGCCCGTAGAAGATCTGATGCTTTCGTCGATTCACGCCTTCTCCGTTGAATTACGGCTAGCTTCTGAATCAGTGCTGGGTAAAGTCAAGTACGTTACCGCTTCCATGGCCCTTTTTTAAAGTATTTGTCCCCTAGGTAACGCCAGTCTTACGCAGCGTTACTTTGTTTGTCACACAATGCCCCTCCTCATCAAAGAGCGGCGCGTTATGTGACAACCAAAGTGACAGTTACGTTGGGAAGCCAGTAATAAAGTGAGCATATGTGGTAGCCATCTTGAAGTGGCAAAACATTGAGGGCCAGGAAGCTGTTTTGCAGTCGGTCTAAGTCTCTGTTTTCTGAATCCAGGATGGCGCTTGCTCGCTGCGTTGCATGCTGAACATGAAGAGTAAATTCTGCTCCTCTCTGTCACACATGGTTATGTTGTGTCACAGAGTTGTGTGGCGGACAAACTACCTCGGCAGAACTGTGAAATACAACATTAAAATGTTTTCTCAATTAAAATGTATCAGTGCCTCAAGCTTTGCCTTGACTTTTTAAACTTTCCTTATGTGAGGCATAGAAACGACTTTTTTTTCATTTACTTTTACGCAATTTGATTGATTTTAGGAGTCTCTACGATGGAAGCGAAGAGTTGAACGGTACAACAAGATCAAGAAGTGAGTCTGACAGTAAGCAGGAGTCCCAGAGTGCTATACCAGACTGGAAGAGCTCACACGCGGTATGAACTGGTTCCTAGTTCTTGAAGATTTTTAATGGAGCCACGTCATGGTTTGCGCGTCTTGAAACGTTCAGTCTAAATTTTTCAATTTCGTTGTTTTCAATCCGTGTCAATCTTCTCCATCCTTAACCATCCTTGTTCCTTTATGGTTTATTATTATCACTTTGATGTTTTTCTATCTTAGTAAACTACTATTTTTCAGGTTTCCTTCAATTTAAACGTTATTTTGTAAGTGGATAAAATAACTCAACGCCCTGACAGAGTTCCTTTTATGCTCCTTGTCATCTTGTTTTCAAACATTCTGCTAAGATAGATGATATTTCAAGTTTGGTGTCGAAGCGGTTAAATGCAGGTCAAGACTAAAAGGTTTACACTTTGCTGGTGTGGAAAATGTTGATGAACGATTTTTGCTCTTGCAGGAGATCGCCGGGATATTCCGAAATCTGCGTAAAGTCGAACTTCGCCTTCGCAGTGAGTATTACATCTCCCCTGTTTGTCAGGTTTATTAAATGAATTGTATAATTTTTACCCGTTGCATTAGTTTATATACTCACGGTGCTATCTCAGTACCTGCACCTGACTCGCTCCCTAAATCCGTGGTTTGGTGTAATTGCTGAGGTTGATTACAGTTGAGCCTGCGGTAGTTTTGGTTGTGATATGAACGGAGGCGAAAGATCCTAGTCACCCGGCTACCTGCTACACCTATCAGAGCAATCTCGTTTGGCACCCGGGCTCTCTCCTCTTCGCACCCAGACCAGAAAAAAAATGCAGAGCCCGGGAACGAGTTTTCTATCAGTTGTAGACGTTGCTGACTGAACCTCTTAGCAGAAGCGGCATACTCAGGGTAACATGGTGACTGGCAAATTATGCAGTACTTTTCAACAAGACTTTTCAAGTTCAGAAGTAGTTTCTGCCGGAAACAACAATCTTAATTTTGAACAGCAGTCACTGAAAAGGTTTCGTATTACTGACTCACTTTTTTTGTCTTCATGATTAAGCCATGGAACAAGCCTTGTCTATCATGTGTGTAGCGGCACAAAAGCAACCCAAACAGGTGAGCTGAGAAAATACTAATCAGGGGCCCAGACATATCAGATTTGTCCCCGCATGAGTATTAAACCCCGGTCAAACGGCTCATGGTAGTCGATGATAGCTGAGCGCGCGCTTCCGTTTGACCACCAACTATCATGCACTGTCATTGACTATCATCAACTATCATTCAGTTTGAGCTTGTTCAAATTCTTCATGATAGTCGATGATAGTTTCTCGTTTGACCACGCGTATGATAGTTCATGATAGTTTTTCGGTCAGTTGTTTTGGTAATCACTGGCCCTATAGCGGTCAAAAAACATGCAGCCGCCCTCTTTTGTCGCAAAAATTCATACTTTTACAAGTTTGTCTTACGGGACGCCATTTAGTATTCACATTTTTACGCGAAAAGAGCTTGGAACTCGTTGCTCTCGTGACTTTACTTGCGCGACTGTCGGTGAACTATCGTCAACTATCACGAACTTCTTTGGCCGTTTGACCATGTGAATGCTAGTTGGTGATAGTTGATGATAGTTAGGGGAGAATCAACTATCATCGACTATCACGCGCCGTTTGAACCAGGGCTTTAGGGACCTTTAGATCGGAGGACGAGGACGATTACGAGTACGAGTTTTCTGTTCTGAGCATGCGCACTTTGAAAAATGTCGGCCTCCAAACCTTATGCGCATGCTCAGTACGGAAAACTCGTACTCGTAGTCGTCTTCGTCCTCCGATCTAAAGGTCCCTATTATCAGGCGAACTAAATTCCCGTCGAATGCTCCGCAAATCAAAGTGATAGGGTAGATCGCAGGACCGGTGTTTTCCTAATCGTGTTATAAAGGCTATTGATCATGCAGGTTAATTGTCAACTGTTATTCGCTCGTGTGATGGCGAAATCAAACTAGTGCGTGAGATGAAAAAGGTTACTCTCGTTCCCACATACTTTACGGGTGAGTCCGAAGGTGAGATCTGGCCTTATTCGATTTGCATCACGTGATCTTCTGCCAGAAATGAGGCACGCGACATATTAAAATGCGTTTCAAAAATGAATTTTCAACACGGCGGCCATTTCTGTTCGTGAATTAGCGGTGTACGCTTGACAAAAACCTTAGATGTACGTAAACGGTTGGAGGCCATATGAACTGTGGTGCTGTAACACAGAAATCACTTATTCAACGTTGATGTTACAATTTTCTGTAACTGTAATTTTCTGGATAACAGTTGCTCGCTCATATGACGATATCTTCACTCATCCGCAAGATATCTGGGAACGGGAGTACGGAGCGGTCTTTTTTCTGAGAAAATTGACACGATTACATGTTCCTTCCAGTGAAGTAGATCTGTGTTCAATGCGTGTTTTCCTTTTTAATAATCCTTCCAGGAGAGGAAATTATCAATGGTGGAAACATCAAGCTCGGGTAAGAGTGAATGACTGATTGTATTCGCATAGTTACAATATTTGGAGAGGGAGCAACATCAGTCCTGGCTGGTTTTCATGCATCTCGTCTATCCCGGTCGAATTGGAATTTTGAGATGTTGGTTTTTGTGGTGAGAGGAAAACCGGAGAACCCGAAAAAAAACCTCGGAACCAACAGCGAACTCAAACCGCGCATTACACCAGGTCGGAATGGAACCGGGCCACACTGGTGAGAGGGAAGCACTCTCACAGCTGCGCCGTCCCAGCTCTCCTGCTTGCTCCTCTTTGTTCTGTTTTAAATTCAGTTATCGACACCATTTTTCACTTATGTTGACTCCTACCAATTATTCTTAAAGATAATTTATTGTGATTCTTTTAGTCTCAGGCCAGAAATGGAGGGAGTTTAAAATCACAGCTCGTCGCAATTCCTGGGCAGTGGAGCATAGAAACCAGTTTCCAGTCCCACCAGCGGAGTCAGACGAGGAAGACGAGGATACGTCATGAGCAGATTATACAACGTACAGTATGGAAAGGCTTTCGCCGTGGAGTGATGCGAAAAGTCGTGGGCTTCGACTGTTGTTGCCAATGTTGTATAATTTCCACGTGGTGTGCCGTCGAAATCTGAGCGAAAAGGACGTGGGGCACTGTGAGAGTGAATTGTCCTGTGCAGGAACACATTGCACTATGTCCCCCGCCAGGGCTCGAGCCTGGAGTCGCGCGTGCTAAACATGAGGCTGCCGTATCTCTCTCGAACGCTTTACCAAGGTCCTATTCAGTTAAACTCATGGGAATAAAGATTATAAATGTCCTTCGGTCGTTTAATTGACTGCGCGGATTTGAAGTTAACTCAGTTGGAACAAAGGTTCTTTCTGATTGTGGAGGGAATCAAACTTCCATTTCCGATCGCATACCGCTGAGTGAGTTTCTTTGCGGTTGCCAGTTTAATGTTTTAAGCCTAGAGAAGAACGCTTTATTTTTTGAGACAAAAAATTCTTTGCTTTAAAAACTATAGCTATCAAACTTCACCCATTTTAATTTAAAAAACAAAAAAACAAAAAAGATCTTAACCCTTTCCCCTTTGAACTCATATGACAGGTGACAAAATCAACTCAATAATTATCATAAATGAACGAGAGAAGAATTTAGAAGAATACATTTTAATGCAGTCTCGTTCCCAGAATTTCTCTTGGAAGAGTGGATCCTCAATCTTGTTCCCAGACTCTCCTTTTCGTTTGGTGAGCAAGAAGAATACCGATGTAACTGGTGTGGTGTTCAGACAATGTCCAGTTACGATAAAATTAAAAGGAGCCAGCGTGGTTGACATTGAGTGCACGTGACCCTTGAAGGCGAGGTTAATTGAAGTAGTGGAATCCTGTTTAAGGTGGCCGAACACAGTTTTCGCGCGCGCTCATGCTAACGCAATTCAGCGCGCGCACAAGTATTGCATAAAAACAAGCATGGCATCAATACAGCGATCATTTTATTTGCTCAATGTCCGCGCTGTCTGTACTATTTTTCTTCACAAATGAACACTGTATTGATGGTTTTACTCTTTTATTACAGAGGTATGTTAGAAAAAGTAACGATGCAAAGAAACCAGCAATTCTAAGCTTTTGTTTGTTACCGAAGGAACCCAGTTAAATGCAGCGCTTGTGTAGTAAGTCGAAAAAATTGCGATTGAGTGAAAAATTGACTTTCGGAGATACGCCTATTTCTCGAGAACCACTCATTAGAATTTCACGAAATTTAGAGCGAAAATACTTAGGAAATAAGTAACTGGAGGATTCAAAAAAAATAAAATTTAACAAAGGAAATTCAAGATATGCCAGTGAACCTTCAACGAGGGATAATTAAAGATCTGTTTGTTAAATTATTATTAAAATAGCGCTAACATGTGAGTATCGTTACAAGCTTGTTGCATGCAAATTATAAAGAAAATCTAATGACTAGATTTTCTGCAAATAAACAAAACCGATTTTAAACGCCTGTTTATAATTAATCATGTTGCCATGGCAACGGCACATACGACAGTTTAATTATCAAAAAGTTGAAGTTTGTGTTGTTAACTTGCTTGCTGCCTTTTTTGGCGACCAAAGGATCAAGGGTTTTAGAAGCAAAGGTAAATGAAACAGAGGTATCAAAAACTGTGTTCAGCCACCTTAAGGGAAAATTGATGTACATAATGATATTATGAGCAAAAGAAAAAAAAAAGAAAGTGAATAATAAAAGTTGTAAACCTTCCATGTTTGATGTTGCGCCTTCACAAGGAAAAACCTTTCTTTGTTTGCCTTTTTTCATTAACTTGGATTCGCAAGCCATTGCGTTTATGTTGTTTACGCTTGTTCTGTGCCCTGTGGTTACAGATAATTGAAAGCCTCTGAACAGAGTAAACCGTTTATTTATCAGGCTTTATCGCTGCAGTGTACTCTCTGAGAGTGGACAACACAACTGGTTCACTGATTCTATCTGAATTTCTCTTGTTTTTCCTTAACTAAACTCTATGTAGGGCAGACAAATCTCTACGGCGAAAAGATTGGTCGGGTTGTTCAGGATAAATCTTGTTTTTTTAGTTTGTTGAACTCTGGCGGTCCTGAGAATGCCAATCTTCGAGATATTTCACTGGATAACTTTGGTACTCTAAATATTCTTGAAGTTTGCTTAGCTCGTATTTTACTTCAATTAACAGTGAAACTGAAATTAGCACCGAATGTAACAATAAGTAGATTTGTATTTGCATTGCAACCTGATGCAACTGCTCTTACCTGATTGGTTGAGTCATCGTTCTCCATCACTGAGTCGTAGGTGTGCAATGGATGGAGGTCGTCTGCAGAAAGACCACGTTCTGTAGCGGATCTAGACCTTGAGCTAAGAGGTGGTGGTGGGGGGGTCATTTACTTGGCCTGGTGGCTTTTCTCCCTTCTGTCATTTCTTCTTTAATTTACCCAAAATATGGGGGACCGGAGCCCCCGGGCCCGCCCCTAGATCCCCACTGACGTTTTCTCGCAGACATGTCACACTGAAACGAGCTACGGGACATTTAAATTCCCGAAAAAGACTGAAGGGGCATTGATTCACCGCCACTTTCACTTAACTTACTGAAAATGTAGTAACGTTGAAGATAGTAGTTTCACAAGTTCAATTCTCAAATAAAATTCACTCCGGCGTGCAGTTTTGCTGAAGCGTGTTAGTAGACGTTGAGAAATGATTCGAAATCGCTCCCTGAACAAGATTTGGTTAAAATTTTGCTAAACAATGACATTGTTCCTTCGGCCTCATCCACTACCATCACGCGCAGATTTCGAGCTCATTTTCAATTATCGCAGCTAGGATTAAGCTAGTTTCAGATCGCTCTGTTCCCGGTCGAAATATCTTCATACTGTTGGAGCGGGCACTGTCCCGAACGATCCCGCCCCATTTTCTTTTATGTTTTTTTTTTTGCAGTTTCATGCACTACTTAAAAAAGAAAAGAACTAAGGTTCTTTCTTTTCAAAGTTGACTTTTTCTTTGAACGTATACTCCTTCTCTTAGGGGGGAAAAAGTCAGATATTACTTGAAAGCGAACTGGTTTGTCTCTACTTTGGCATGATTTGCCTCAACCTCCCCCCTCCCTGGAACAGGCAATACGGTGCATCCATTCAAAAGAAAAAAAAGTAAATTAAAAAAATAACCAAAACTTAAATAGATATCACATCCAACTACTCGTGTAAAAGCCAAGCTTATAACTTTGTGTGACTTCCTTCATGGCAACCAACATCTGCAGGACTCATTGTGGGAGTTGCTTTGTCACTTCGGGTTTTTTTTTCTCTAATCGTAATACACCAGCAATGACAAACCTGTTCTAAGATTTTATTTCATCATTTCATTTCCATTTTTTTAGTTACAATAGCGCAAAGTTTTAATTAAATACTGTTTGTTTTTTTTTTGTTTGGTTTCAATTCTTGTTTTTCTTAATTCCACACGTTTTACAAACCCAAATTATAATTACCTCTGCAATGGAAAAAGCGCTGACTGGGAGCAGTCCCTTGCGTGACGCGCAAAGACATCGCGCTGCGAGCGTGTATTCGTCTCGGGCTCATTTTAAACGCGAGTTTCATACTCTTTCCCGATATTTTCTTGCGTACGTAGAGACGGTTCAACAAGCTTCCTAATAATCCTATTTCGTAATCGATCACTCTTGTGTTCTGACACAGTTTAGTGTCAGTAACCCACACAAACTTATCGCTTTGCGGTCCAAAGCCACTTACTAAAAGGAGTGCGTGACAAGCCCTGAGAACGTCCGCGTTGTTAGAAGCCACTAACTTTTGTGACAAAATGGCGTCGTAAGAAAACTAAAACAAACGTAAAGCTTGTGTATATATGATAGGAAGAATCAAGGCATTGATCAGCCAGTGCTGCGTTCCTATTGTGCCGAAAAAAAATTAGCCAAGCGACTGTTATTTTTTTATGAATGACAAAGTTTTCACTAACAGCGAGATGAAAATAAACGTATATGGAAAACAACTGTCAACCTAACTTATATATCGACATCTACATGTACACCAATATTGCGGAACTCACACATTGCTTGAAATCAAAGTGAAAGGGCTCAGCTTCGACTAACGGAAACGTAAGGGCAAAAATGAACGGGAAATATAAATGACCGTGGCCATCCCATACAAACAGACCGCAGCGCCTCTCCCTCGCCTTAGCTTGCGTTCTGACGCATGTTTCAAAATTTTCAACTCTCCGAGTCATACGGGCAAAACATTCATCACATCTTAAACTGCGTCACTTTATATAACAACTTTATCTTTATCAGTTGTCGTTTTGACCATATTACTGTTCCTTGCCACGCTTTCGGCGCGATTCAGTCCAAAATTGTCATAAACAAGTTCTTGCGCCCTCTGACTCCCTAATTCAACCGTCAGTGACATTTTAGTTTCATCGAAATACGCAGTACTAGTTTTTCTCCTTCTGCAAGGCGAGGACTTCTCTTTGACTCCTTCAACGATATACTGTCCATCAAGAGCGCTATACCTGGATGTAATTCGCTTAGGGTTTACCCCTTGGGGAATGGGAAAAGCTCTTGAAAACTTCGCACCCTCCACTCCCATGTTGATTCTCTGGGTCCGCTTTCCTTGAAGTAACACGTGATCACCTTCAACTCGCAGTGTCATGTCTTCCGGGCGATAGCTTCCGATGTCAAGGCATGCAATACGGACAGTATCTCCGGCCTTTTCAGTGCATAACTTGTCTTCACCCAGCGAAAAGAAGTCTGAGGAAAAACCAGGTGAACTGAGCAGGTCGGTCAATATTCGTTCGCTGTCACCAGAAAGGCTGTAACAAAAGAGAAAGAAAACACCCACTGTAACAAGGATTGATAAATCTTCACGGTAGTCTCTCATAAGTTCCCCTTGTAAAACAAAAGTTAATATAGAATTATAAATAATAGCTATATCCACGAATGAACAATGGAAGAACTTTAACGAGTATCGTAGGTACTAAAGGGTTTCGGACCGTCTCCGGAAATCTTCGTAATGAGTCCACGACAATGTTCGGAAAAATTCACACGAAGAGTTTTCGTAAGTGTTCACGCTCGGTTTTCGGATCATTGTGGGGCACCTTCGCAGTCATCCAAGCAATCAGCTACTTGCGACATTTTAAAGATGCATTTAAAGAAACCCCCAAATAGGAAATAAAGGACACCTTTCAGTTGTGATGCACCTGTTTTG
>JAHPZR010017335.1:40000-50000 GCA_019787425.1 Platygyra sinensis
GTTTCAGTTACTGATGACACAGTGCTGAACAATAAATGTTATCAAAATTAACGTACACACGTGCAGTCTTGCAAAAGCCACAAGACAGATTAGAACCACAAAAATACACTGTTCATTTGCTGAAGTTTAAATAACATATCTATAAACTAATGAAGCCGTATAGAGTCCAAGGAATATAATTTTTTTCGTTCTTAATCTCTCTCTCTTTTTTTATTAAATCTACTGAACCTGTGGCAAAGAAGCGAGACGTCTTTTCGAATTTTGCTCAGTCGGTTTACACCAAAGAACCTCATGAAGAGAAACCTATTCTGTCTTCAGGACGCGCCAGCCACGATCAAAGAGCTGGTTTTCATTCGCTTTTAAATTTATTCGTCTTGTGGCTGCCTAAGTGCTTTGATGGCGATCAACTGTCCACAATCAAGTACTAATTGACAGCTCATAGAAAGCAAAACAATAGCGCACACTTAGAAGTTTCGCGGTCTATCTGCGACGCTTATCAACAGATCTTTCTCGAACAACGTGAAATGACTTGGCAATACAACAGAAAAAAACACTTATCCTGACAATAATCAGCGAGTGTTCACAGCTTGTGATGATTTAGCCATGATAACTGTGTTTCTCTCTTTTTCTCCTTTGAGTTTATGGTATTTATTGTTAACTGGCTTGGCTGAATTAAATGACGGGATAATTTTGGCAAAGGTTGAAAACCACTGGGTCAAGGTTAAACGAGTCTTTGGCGTGTAAATTTCGCCACAGGAATATTTTGTGAAAATAGCTTAATGTCACCATGGGCCTTATCCCATTGGATTGCTCACAGATTTAAACACGTTAATTCAAATCTTAACTCCAGAAATTTCGAAGTGAAGATTTTTGCATAATTGCGGCCACCAAAAAGGATCAAAAGAATATTTTGAAAGAGGAAAACTAATTTTGTTTTGATATCTATTTATTCAAACAGGTAATCTTTAATCTTCCCAAACTGACAATTCCCAATCTTGCACTGACAATTTACGAAAGTATAAGCGTACTAAATAAAAACGAGCCACGTTTTATATTTCGAAAACCCGAGAAAACCAATTGAACTTCTTGTTGTCAATCAGTTTTATTTCCCAAGGGCTGGAAACTCATTTTAATATATTATAAGTATACATTTTTTCTTCACATTGTTGTAATTTGAAAGAAAGGAAATTTAAAAAGATTTCCAACACTTTAAATGGGTCAAACAGAAAACGATTCAGGCTTTTTTTACCGCAAGAAAGGAATTGCTTATACCACATGCTGAGAATCGAAGGCGATCGTTTTATAGCAGATTGGTAGAAGTTTCCAGAAATTCTTCCAAGCCAAAAGCGTGTCAGACGGCACCAAAATAAAACTATTCCTTTCCTCCGAAATTTAGATTTCAAGTTGTGCTTTACCGGGAGCTGAGAATCGTGAAATATTAAGAACTTCGATCGCACCGTTATATATTAGTTTGACCGATAGAAGCAAGCCATTTTTTATTCCAATGTGGTTAAAGGGCAGTTTAAATAATTATAGACCCAAAGCGCTATAATTACAATATAGATGTCTCAGCCAAAGGCGTGTTAGGCAAAACACCAACGAAAGTTATAACAAACAGCCGTATTGTTTTTGTTTTTCAAACTGTACGTTATTCTCTGAATAGAAGACCACAATCTATCGTTATCATAGCTACGTTATCGACAGCTTGTCGAGCCGACAAGGTATAATCGCCAAGAACATGAAGTCATCGCGTATCATTAACTAGAGTTTCTAAAAAGAAATGCACTCATATAGCAATGGGTGAAAAAGGACCTTCTGTATTGCCAGTTTCTTGCGAGTAAAGCAATTGATACATTGTAAGCCCACGAAAGGCTACGAAATTTCTATGGATTGACGATTTTTCAATGGATGACCGACCGCGAACTCATTTCCGCTTTTCACAAATTATCGTTGCATAATATAAATAGTGAAATATAATTTCTATTTCGTACAACTAAGAAAATAAAAGGGTGGTGAAAAAGATTGATCACTATTGAAATAAGTAAAGGAAATAAATTTCTTCACTACAGCAGCGGAAAACGTCGAAATCAGTGTTGATTGAATATAAATGACTCACCTTCCAGACCTAAAGTGTCCCATCATGGTATCTGCAATAAACAGGAGAAATAAGAAGCCGATAGGAAATACGTTGCATTGTGCCACACAATTTCTTCCCTCGGCATTAAGTTTTTACTTTAACCATTCGTTACTGGTGACCCAATCAAAAAGTAAAATAAATTTCAAGTAGCGCGTGAAAACTATCGTGCCATTTAGGAATATACCTTCGTATATTTACTATATATAAAATAAATTATTCTAAATAACACAATCTGAATTCTAACAACACAAGATGACCTTGATTCGGTTCCTTCGACAGCGAATAATTTACTTATAAAACACGGTTGAATCACGGGGTTTATTCAACTTTATTATGATTTTTCTCATGCGTGCGAAATCCCGACTGGACCTGCTTCTTGATCGCTTAAACGCACTGGTCAAGCTCATTGATCGAGAAAACAGTTCTACCCTGTGCCGTCTATTTTCAAGTCAAATACACCTCAAGTCAAGCACAAAAATAAAATACAAACAGGCAAAACTTTCCCCATAGATATATATATATGTTTTTACAAGCGGTATGTTTATGAAAGCCTCGTTTCATTCTTACACAAATGATCTCGTATACAGGGCTGTACACTTAGACGCGTGGGTGTCACAAAACGACTTTTAAAATTCTTTTCTTGATACTTTGTTACGGTATAAAGAACTCAGAATATGACAAACATTCAGATGCTTTTATAACTAAGTGCGCATTCAACAAAACCGTCATTTCTCTGGTAAAGAGACCTCTTAAACAAGCACACCAAGTTCAGATAACTCAATCATTTTAACGTTTAAGACGGCGTAGTCTGACTGTAGTGGTAAAAATGAAGACTCGAGAGAAAAACGGAAATCTCCCGACTGTTCATGTTCAAACTGAACATACAAAACAGAAAAAAAAATAGGAAAGGCAATTAAGAACATATTGAAGCGCAAACCTGCAAGACTTTGTGACATTTCGGACAGATCACTCCCGCGTCGACCTGCAGCCATGTCGGAGAAAAGACCGGAACGTCCGAGACTGGAGAATGTTCAACAGCACTGAATCTTGATTATATGCGCTCGAGCCACAGATACTAGTGCGAAAAGAGCAGAAGTGACCACAACACGATCCGATGTGAATCTGTTGATGCATAAATCAGCAGGAACAATATACCATAACAAGGACCGAAAGAAAGTTCTGGAAGGACATCTGTGTCTTTTTCAATGCATTTAATTGGCATCGAGAGCACATTTTGTGTGGCTAAATATTATTGAAAGCGAATTTGAACGATCGAATTACGCCGCGAGGAAAACCTTATATTGCAGGACTAAAATGACTGAGAACGGGACAGATGACTTGTTTCCCAATTCTCGTCCTATTCGTCAGTTCAAGATAATTGACCGTTTATATTTTCAAGATTTTGTCGCGTGTTCAATATTTTGGTGCATGCCCACGTGGAACGCCAACAAATTTCTTTAGACAGCTGCCTATCACTCAATTTTGCAGTGCCACAGACCCGCAGAACGAAGTTACTGGAAGTAAAACCTTATGCAATAAAAAATTAAGAGAAGCAGGATAATTTTCTATCTTCACGGCGTCTATTTGAAAATTGAAACGCGCAATCTTTTGATCTAAAGCCATTTTTTTCAGAGCAGCCACGCATTGTCTACGATGTAAAATATCCAAATTCTTGATTCATAATCCGTCATATTCTTCCGCATACTTGTTCCATTTTAAATCATAGTCAACTCTCCGGCATTTTTCGACCCTAGAAAACAAACTTTTTGAGGTTAACTTCGATTTGAACCGGTACAATATTAAACATTACAAATTCCACTCTATATTGATTACCGATTCTTTCGACCAGGTCAATTCTGAATTGCTCTATCATCAGTTTAACGACAACACACAAAATCCTCCAACGAGAAATATTGTCTTGACGTACCACAAAATTCTCCGAAGTGATACAAAGAGAAACTTATGACAGAACTTAAGGAAAATTCCTATTTCAATCTAGCACTGATTTGGGGTTATTTATGCTATGTCCGTTCATAGGTGCATGGTCGCAAGAAAATCTAGCATTGAAAAAAATGTATGACATTCCTTAACGAGAACTTCGATCTGGATCAAAAGAAGGGTCATTTATGTTAGCTACCATTCCGTGGAGTCTAAATGACAGAGACCTTAGCGGCCATGTTGGAACAATAACGCTAATTAAAATTGTTTTGTTATTCGTCCAACATGGTTGTGACAACGTCACTGGGGTTGTGACAACGTCAGTCGCAAACGAACTATTCGCAGGTTGGACAAATTTAAAATGTCATTACGACTTATGCGCAAAATTTAACCCTGAAGAAAACCAGAATTAGTCGGGTATGAACGCTGTAAACACAACAGCTTTTTCTAGACGATTTTCGGATTGAAACACAACTCTTCTCGATAAAACTAAGACGATTCTCCCGCGTCCACAATGGACATTGTGTCTATCGCTGGTTAAGATGGCATATAAATTAAAGCGATTTGAAATGAGTTTATAGCTTCGCAAACAACACCGAATGCGACTGGATTTAGACGATCTATAGCATTATATTCGTCTAAATGAAATTCCTCTAGCCTTAAGCGAACCTGATAAAATGACATTGTCCGATTTTTTTTTCTTTTTCGGTTTGAATTTAAAAAGAGCGAGGACAGCCCCTTTTGTACAAAACTGTGCGCATATACGTAAATCAGACAACTTTCTAATGTTATCGTAACGAGAGAAGAGAAAAAGAAAATTAAAAAAACGGATATATTATTTAAAGCTATATTTAGGCAGTTATGCCAGTTTTGATCATGAGTTCTTTCCTATGATCTCCGATTGTAAGAAATCCCTTTCAAAGTCGTCAGTTTTTCACCGCACGTGATTCCAATGGGCTTCCTCATTTTGCGGTTCATTCGATTCATCTGGAATAAATTGGCACAATATCACTCAAATCGTGTTCTAATCACCCGACCACACAAAAGAATAAAACATCTACGATAAACGAATTTCTCCAGAGGAATTAATCCTTCAAACGCAGAGAGCTGCTGGCAACATGTGAAACAATCCTTCTAAATCCTTTACCTTCATCATCGTCAACCCGATGACCAGCTACACGCTGTAATTAGTTCACTAATATTCCCCGACGCAGCCAACCAGCTTTTTCGGAAGTTATGGTACAAAATCGCCTCCAAAGATAACTATTTCTTTTCGGATCATCGAGTCAACCAAAAAAGAGCTCAATACTTCTTTAGGTCTTTCTCGATATCCGCTTTGCAGCTGCACGACCCGTTCTGTATAAATAAACAGTGATCGGTGCCAATATTGCTTTCAAGCCGTTTACTGGAAGGGGAAGGGAGAGGTGGTTAGAGGAATTTGTGACAATTGTAGGCATAAAATGTAAACCGTCAGGTCTAGTCGAAGATCAACACACAGAAATGGAGGCTATGGCTTCACTTCTAAGAAACACCTCACTGTTTACTAAGTAACTAAGTATTTCTCCTCGTAAGATCGAGGAATTACCAAGCAGATAGGCGAAAGAAAATCATAAACTATACAAAAGGGTGTTTCGCTCAGGATGTCCGATTAATTCTCTCTGAGGAATGTTTCGGTATTAGCATCTATTAGACATTTTGGTACGCAGGATCCCTAAACGTTGAATGTCTTACTGCAGGGCGAGGAATAAATACAAATACTTAGCAGCGATAATACGCGCTAGAAACAATATCTTACAAGAGATTCGTACTGTCATCTACGGCTTTTTTTTCTAACGAACATAGATTTAAATCGTGTTTGTCGCTCTTACACAATCTCATCATCGATACAGAGATCCTGTTTAATAGAAGACCTACAGAAGAAATAGCGCGGAGACGTTTGTACTCGCTTGGTGCATTATTTGTAGTCTTTTGAGGAAACGTAAAAGGTCTGCATACAAGACAAGTAGCCCATCAGGCCAGAGCTTATCCCGGTTTCTGTAAGCATGAAGCGACTGGGAGTATTTCTACTCCCCCTGGATGGGATGCTAGTCCATCGCAGGGCTACCCCCAGCATTCAATTCGCCGATACCCATTTATACACCTGGGTGAAGAGAGGCACCGTGAGAGTAAAGTGTCTTGCCCAAGAACACAAGCACAATGTCCGAGGACAGGGCTCGAACCAGAACCGCTCGATCCGGCCGGAGGCGGGCCACTACATGAGTTAAAAACAGTTATTTATGTCAGGTTTTAACGGCGAATCAAATATTTTTCTCCATGTATGAATCCGAGGTTAAGCCATCTCTATTCCTAACACTCAGAAACATCTCAAGAACTGCATTATCAAGACCCCCCGAACTTCAATACGACAAAGGACATGAAATTTTACCTTGAGCAACTGACATTGTTCTCGGGGCCAAACGTCAAAAACCTGCCGCACGACGAGCTCTGCTACAAAATTGTATCGCACACTGAACTATGCACGTTTATATGCAAGGTTTGAGAGCTGCCGTTATATAAATAACGCTATTTTAAGATAAATTTCTGGAAACAGCCTTCACTCCGGAACAAGTGTTCTGTTTTTAAATAACCTCCGTCGCACAGGCGAGTAAAGCATTGTGTATTGGTCGGTAAACACAGCGAATTTTCCGGAGAATGAAATGTCCGTTCCCAGTAGCAAATCCTTCCCAAAGATTCGCACAAAGCGCCGTCAGATATTTTCTTTTTCCGCCGTTTTCGTTGTCAAAACAGTATTTTGAAGTCGTCAAAGGGTGAATCAAACAGGTCTGTGGTAGGAGAATATTAACACCTTTTCGGTGGTCAACAAACTCCAAAGAAAAATGGCTTCAAGGTCGTGAGTTGAGAAACAAATGACTAATATCGTCAAACTGGCAATTAACTTTGGCCAAAACAGAAGCCTCTGGGAGTTTAAAAAATTTTTCCGCGCCAACATGGCTTTCTTCACGACTGAGCCGGTCACCCGCGTTACGTTTGGATCGCGTGTTACGGTCTATTTTCAACATTGACAGCTTATGAGAGCCAAAACACATTTTATAAATTAGAAAATCAACAAACCAATTAGAAAAACTCATACACGGAATTTTCTCGATTACCACTTAAGAAAACTACGGAAGCAGTTTGACTTGCTACAAACATGGGAAAATGAACTTGGCAATCGTCTACAGTAAACATGCATGTCATAGCACAGCTTTGTCACAAAGCAATTTCATGGCGTCCTCGTAATCCAGTTTTTTCTAGAAATCTTCCACCATGATGGGCCATTTCCTGCCCAATCTTCGTGCTCAAGAACAAATATAACTACAGATAAATCTACTTAAAGAGTACTGGCTAACAGATATGCAGGGAAAAAATCACAATCAATAAATCCCTATTGGGTTTATTCTTCTAATGAGCTTTCATCTCGCCTAGAAGAAACTAGATTTCATGAGATTGGAAACTAAATTAAGCATCAGGACAAGGGCAAAATTAGTCACCGGATATTCACCAAACACTCAGAGTTGCGTAATAAAAGCTATTTCAAAATTTCGCCATCAAATATATAAACGAATATACATATAAATCTCATGCTTAAGTATTAAAGGAAAACGATTTGCTTAGTAATATAGCCTCCGAGAACATTCATTCAAGAGTTTCCGAAAATTCCTTCACTTTACTTCCGTGACTGCACTTCCAGATAAATATCCACAAAGGTTTACGAAAAAAGATCCAGCAATTTCGCCGACATTGCGACAACTATTTATAAAACAGGATAGACCTCGTCTAATTTCTAAGACGAAACATTGAAATGCTCGATGACACATCACAGACGACAACTGTCCTTTTAAAATACTCTACGCTTTTGCTTTGTCAATTTACAGCTTTGACAAGAGTATACACCCACACAGTCGGTGCTGTGAAAAGCAGATTTCTCTATCAATATAATTTGTTTTTGCTTTGCAGCGCTAAAGATAGATCACGTTGATATTTTTATCGTAAAGTATTAGGACATTTGAAACACACACGAAACTGTCGGCCTTGCTGAAAAATTGCGCTAAACGAGTTAAACATAACATGTTACTTAATTTCTTGGAGTGGGGTCATTTTCTAAACAACTTTTCCTGTTTTCCAATAACTGCCTAATGAAAAACACTTCCCGACTTATATTGAGTAAAAGTGTTTTCTCTCCATCTACTTAAGCCGGTTGTGTGTGCTTTTTTTTTATTTTTAGTATTTTTTCATGTTTGTGTAAGTAAAAATATTTGGCCGTAAAAAGATATCAATTACCACATGTAGATCGCTAAACGAAAACATCTCTTTACAAGTGTTTCTGGTAAGTAAGTATCTCCACAAAACCCAAATTAGCATATTTCAGGGATCTCCCTCCATCAGCTACTTAACTTGTCCTACCCGCGGCCACATATTGAGTGAACTGGGAGCAAATCTTCGTGTGTCTTCGGAAAGGTTTCGTAACCACTCCGAGAAGTCTCGAACGTGACATCATCTTAGCTTTTTTCGTCAAAAACGTAAACGGCGGGGTCTAAACGTATACCTATAAACGGGGATTTAGGATTCTTTTGCATATCCGACCTCAAACACACATAAATTTCTCATAAAGAGTAATAATTCATCAAGTTAAAATCATAGCCATGACGATGTTTGGAAATGTTCATACGGTTGAAGCTCTCTTGACGGACACTCTCGTAAGCGGACAGCTCTATTTACGGCCGCCTTGTTTGAAACCCCATTTTAACTCCAATACAAACTCTGTATTTTTACATCCTCGTGAGAGGACATATGTGATCCTTGCAGTTGTAATCGCAATATAAGCAACTACAAATTTAAGCCCGGAAAAAATTCTTTTGGGCTTCAACGGGATTCAAATCCATGGCCTCTGCGTTAGCGCTGCAGTGCTCTACAAGTGAGCTATGAAGACCCATATGTTGGGAGCAGATCAATTTATCAGGCTGTTAATGTTGAATATATTGATGTTGGTTGTAACTATAATTTGTTGCAAACTCACCGATGATCATTTCTTTGTAGTAGCCAGTGTAAACTGTTTCTGGATATCTTTGTATCTTTTCAGTTCCTGTAAGGAGACTGACGGCACGAGATTATTCAACGCCTTTTGGAAATCTGTCTTTGTAACTTCAATTTCTCTATCTTCAATAGAGTCAGCTTGGCCTAAGAAAAAAAGGCATGATTTACGTCAAAACGACTTCCTTCAAATCACCTCTTACAAGGAGGAGGCTTCTTGTTTTGAATTAATCTTTTTAGCGCTTGAAAAGAAAAACTGGAAAACGCTAGCATGATAAAGCTAAACAAGGACAGTGCATTGAGTAACTGTTATACTTTGCAGTAGTGCGCTGACGAAGGCTGAGCCCGCATTGCTTTTATTCAGCGACGTTGCTAAGTACCATGACGCGCCTCTTGTTGTAAACGCTGCTGGAGGTGACAGGCGGCGCCATTTCACTGAGTTATGATTTCTTTTTTCGTGAAATTCTACTTATCGAAGCCAAGAAAGTATTACTTAACGCCATCTTAACAAAGGAAATGAAAAATTCAAACTCATTTTTACTTTCAACACACTACTGCGAAAACTTCGAAACTAGTTTCGTCTATGACCTCGTCAGTTGAACGCAACTAGTTTTGAAGTTTTCGCAGTAGTGTGTTGAAAGTAGAAATAAGTCAGAGTTTTTCATTTCATTTGTTAAGATGATTTCTTTTTCCTGTCCACGATAATGCTGCGCTCTGTTTCTAAACATTTTATGAGTCCAGGACTCATGCCGCGCCTATTCAGTTACCTTGTTCGAGTAGCCCAATCTTTCGCTTAACTGACTGTAACATGGCATCCGAACACAGCGCGTAGAAATCCGCTCCTGTTAAATTAGC
>JAHPZR010017335.1:55000-80422 GCA_019787425.1 Platygyra sinensis
CTGTGATGGACCTTAATTTCTCAGGGCAATCATGCAATAGACGATTAGCAGCAGTGTTGGAGGCACGGGTGAATAGCGCAACAAAATCTGCCAGCACTAATCCAGCTGTTCTTTTGGCAATTTGTTCCAGTGGCACATCATTTCCAACAGATGACATCTTAGCCAAACCACAAAGCATGTCACATCTTTCACTCTCAGTAGGTGCTTCTAGTGTCAGCTCATGAAGAAAGCAAGAAAACATATCAGAAGTGATGTCATCTGGAGAGGAGGAAGTTGCTATGACTACCACTGGCCAATCAGAGTCTTCCTTGAGGCTGCAGATACAGTCAAGCATTGTGGCTGCTATCCGTGGTTCATCACCATTCCCCTCTTTGTCTTTGCCCAGGGCATGAATGTTTCGCAGTAACAGGATGCTAGGTGAACAGAAGATGGCTGAAAATGAAACTGGGTTAGCAAGGCTACATGTATGCTTCAAATCATGATTGTTTGATATACAGGTAAACACACAGATAGCCTGTTCCAGGCTCTCTGTCAGTGGAGGATTAAAAAAGAGGGCGGGTGACAAGTGAGGTCTGGTAGGGAAAAAGGAGAGGTCAGGAGAGCCTGTAAGCATTGTTTTAAAAACCTTATTCCAGTATACCAGCTCCTGGTATACCCTCTGATCAGGCCATCTGATAGGGTGCCGAATAAAATGAAAAATTATGCAGAAATTTTCGGCGATATTATGCGGAAGAAAGTGATGATTATGCAGAAAAGACGCCAGATTATGCGGAAATTTCTAAATTAATTAAGTTGTCCACTTGGCATTTTCAAACCTATAAAATACTCGTTAACGTCTTACCGAGAATTTACCTCGTTCATGACATGTTTGACCTTTCGCTGCATTTCGTGGACAGCTATTTCTTCGTTCAACGCAGTTTTTCTATAGTTTTTGTCCGAGGCTTAGTAACCAGGCATTGAATCGGACGAGGAAAACTGGATACCGGAAGTCTGAAAACTAGAACTCAGGCCCATCACCAGCAGATGCATGGAACGCCTGGAGGTTTAAAATTGTTTACAAACGAAAAGGCGTGTTTTGGTTGCTGTTTTGGGTGAATAACTTCTTCAAAATGATCAATGTCTTCGCTATTTTTTGCTTCTGAGGATGGTAAGCAGTTGCTTTCTCGCTTATATGTAGCAATTTTCTAGTTTTGTGAGGAAAAATGCCCCAAGGATGAGGAGGATGCGGAAGTAGGCGAATTATGCGGATCCGCACCACCGCATCCTGTCACATGCCCTGTCTGATTGGTTACTTTTGACAGTTTAAATCAACACCTTGTCTGTTTGTCTGAAGCGAAGTGACGCTTAACATGGCAAGCGTGATACACGCGCGTAATTTCAAGGAGTCCAAATTTACTCAAGTGCTCAGAAAGGTGTAAAGAACGCGTCTGATCAATCTGGCCCCTGGATAGATGTTTCTGCTATTATTCCCAGCTTTTTCGGGGGAAGTTTGCATTTTTTTGGATGGTTTCCGCTGTTTGTTATGTGTAAATTAGCTTTTTCGGCGCCGTAAAACAAAAGCCGGAAACCTGTCGGTGTTCTCAAGTCACATCTGAGGCTGCTGTAATGCTACGAGAAAGCTATACGTCTTAGAGACGTTCTTCTTTTTCTTGCATCAGTTTGATCGAGCTTTTGTCTCTCGAGCTCGATGTTTAGGTGTGTAACTCTTTTGCTCGTTCTGGCACCACATGATTCAAATGTAGCTGTTTGCGTGCAAGTCTGTTTACCGTTTTTTTGATCCTCCATATGGGTCTAATCCTTTGTCGATGGTTAATTTTCTGTACTTCTACACAGAGACTTCTACACTCAAAGAGATTCTCTGATGAGGCACAGCACTACGAGACATGAACCATTGCAGAAGAATGCAACACACTGTGAAGATCAGCTTGGCCTCGTGAAACTTGCGTGAGTAACTCTATAGCGAACATACGGAGATTTTGACATTTGATATTTTAACACAAGAAACAGTTTCTTTTTTCAAGTGGGCGGAATGAGGTTTTTAAAAGAATGCTTACAGGCTCTCCCGCCTTCTCCTTTTCTCTCCCGGATCCCGCTCGCCGCTGATCCCGCTTGTCGCCCTCTCGCTTTTTCGATCGTCCTCACTGACTGAGAGCCTGGACACAGGCTAACACACAGAAACAAAGTTTACCTTGTTAATAAAAGGTATTGGCAGACTTACTGATTGACTGAGTGGCTGACAGACAGACAGACAGAAAGACAGACTAGACAAGCCGACTGAGTACTGTAACTATCAATTGATTCACTGACTGATTGACCAACTGAATGATTGATTAATAAAGATTGATTGATTCACTGACTGACTGTCGGATTGATTGATTCACTAATAATTGATTGATTGACTCGTTTACTCGTTGACTCATTGATTGTTTATCAATGATTCATTGATTCATTGACAAAAAATTTATTGACTCATTGATTTATTTACTAACTGATTGACTTGCCCAGTGTCCAACAAAGCAACCAACAGGATTAAGACCTTGATTACTTACTAACTGTACCACAAAATGCTAACAGACCTCTCTGGAATGTATTCTTTAGTCTTGCTTCTGTTGCTGCCACTGACTCTCCAATCAGATCATAGCAACTCACTTCAAAAATGTGCATGTGCAATCTTTTGCTTGTTGCTGTAGCAACTGTCCTCTTTCCAGCTCCAGGAGGTCCAGTTAAAAGAATTCCACATGGAGAAAGAGAATGACCTTCCCTATAAAGAGAATTGACAACAATAATATTAGCATTACCAGCAAAATAATGTTCTTGAAAATTGTCAACAGATTGAAATACATGTAGAGGATCGGATGTGGCTATTTTCTAAGCATCTTTTTGTTTTTAAGAATCAATTCAACAAGAACAAATTCATTACCTTAAGACATAACAAAAATTAAAATTAACAAAAATGTTAGGGAACACAAAGGGCAAGTTTCCATTTTCTGATTACGGTGATCATATAAAATTCATCTTTTTTGCCACTCTAATACAGTTCCCTGTAAAATGAAAAGTCACACACCATTTCACCATGTTAAGGTTTGCATAATCTACAAGGCTGGTGGAAAGAAAAAAGGAACTTAATAACTAAAGGTCATGTTTACTGAAAGGGATTAAAAAGAAAGCTTCGGGCATGCATCCTAAAGTGTTATTTTTGGGAACTAGCCTAAGATTGCAAGCCAATAAATTTTAAGCTGAACATGTAGATGAATGATATATCTTTGAATATTTTGCATCCTTAACTGCCAGTTGTCATTTTTCTTGCTGTTCTTTGACACTAGCTGTACATTAGGTCCAGGGAGATGAGGCTTGGCCAACATTCAACAATGCTGTAGGATGAAAATTGTTTATCAGAGTCTGCTAACCTGGTGTCCAAATATGGTTTCACAACATTCTCCAGAGCCTCAGTGCAAGTGTTTAATCCTGCAGGGCTCGTCTGCTCCCAGTAACTTGGTCTTGATCCACAGAGCTGTGTACCCAGAACAGCTGGCACATAACTGTGTACTGAACCTCTCTGTCAAAAGTTGTTTCATACATATATATATTTAAAAAAAAAAACAATATATAACATAGGAAATCACCAGCATTACTTGCTATCACGTCTAGTTTCTCAATAAACTATTAGTGTAAAGCTGTTTAAAGCTGTTTCTCTTAATCATACTGTGATACATGCACGTAAGCCTGGGATAAATTCCCATATTCAGTGTGTGTTTTTTTTCAACTACATATATTTAATAAGATCCTCCTGTTAGTGAGAGCTCCAGATTAAGCCTTACAAATCCTTTTCACCCTACTCAGGAAGCAAAATCTGGGAAAAAGGCTACAATGTAGAAAGCAAGATTTAAACAAGAATAACAAAGTACATGTACCATGTAACTCAGCTGTGTTAATACAGACGTCAAGACTATCTGTGATTATCATTAAATGACACTTTGCATTAAAGAATTTGCCAACTACCTCTTAAAGTGGTACTGCGACCAAAAATACAATTTTTTTTTTTGGATTTCAAATCTATGTTAACTAAACACTAACTGACCCAAGTTTTAAGTTCTGATTTTAAAAAAGGCACCTATTTATTTTAACTGGAATTTTCTTATTTATTGTTCCGCCATTACTAACTTTAAAATATTAAGAGAGCTGGGTCAAGGAGAAAATGACGTCAAAGACTCATTAGTTTAAGAGTGCAATGCGTGTGTACGTGGCTGAATTAATATGCAGCAAGGGAGTTTTGGGCTTTCAGACTTTTAAACCTGTGTTTTGCATAATTTATATAATAAATTGCGTTTACACGCTGAAATCTTAAGCTAGTGCAGGGTGAGATGAAAATGAAAAGATGAGGTTGCCCTTCGGGCAAGCTGTTACTTGAGGTTACTAGCCCGAAGGTCTGAGGAGCTAGCCCGAAATTAAATTGTTTACTGAAAGAATAATCAGATTTATTTAATTATGCAAAATACAAGTAATGATATCAAGCATAGATACAAACTAATTCTTTGTAGTATTTAGATTCCTGAATGTGATTTTCGTTTAACTTCAACCTCAAATTAAACAATGTAACAGAAACGACCAGTTTTTAAGCTTGACCACAAGACGTTGCTTTCTGCTACACACTTTTTGGTATAAAAGCTCAATTAATCATCAGAAAAGAGGACCAACGGTGCTTGCCCGTCGGGCAAGCTACGATAAGAAAACGCTAGCCCGACAAGTCATTCCACTAGCCCGGGCTATCAGACAGCACTTTCGTCGCGCCCTGTAGTGAGTAAATGACATCATTTTCTCTAGATCCAACCCTCTGATGTCGTGTCGGCCAGTTTTAAACGTAAGTAATGGCGGACCATGAAATCCAAAACTTACACTCAAAATAAACAGCCTTCGGATAAAACTCAAATCTCAAAATTTTGCCAGTTAGGTGTTAAGCGAACGCACTTTCAAAATCTGAAGAAAAAAGGAAATAATATTTTGATCATAGTACCACTTTAAAAATACCGTAATAATATAATTCAGTTAGCAAACGTTTTGTAAATGGCTGAGTGAAAGGCAAATAAATTTCAGTCTGTTACCAGAACTCAATCTGGTATGGTAAAATATCTAGTCTACATGACATGTACCTAGGTAGGCTTGATTATGGCCACTTTAAAGGAAAGGAGCCCACAAGGCAGGCTTCTCTCCAGAACTCTCAGGGAGGAAGCTTGGGAACCAGACCTGAGAAAATGGCTGGAATAGAGCCTAACATAAGGGGATCCACATAATTGTGTATTTTGTACCTGGAGGTAGGTACTGCACTATGATAACTGTGTACTTACTTGATATAGGGAAGAATGCTCCATGTCAACAAGGCAGGACGTTACCTCATCAGTCTCGTAAACAAGTCGTGTCACTTGAAAGTAAACCAAGAGATTTCTCTTGCCTTGATCATCAGCTGAACTTGGCTGCTTCTGAGCTTCAGCATTTTCTTGCCAGTTGTGATGTACATAAAATACATCCCCAATGGTCAGTACCCTTGGTACCTTGAAATGTGATGCAAGTGCATGATCAAAAGAACCTCCAGCTTTATAGTGTGGTGAATGAACCAGGGAAATGTGAGCTTCTGCTGCAAATGGTGGCTTAACATTTTTGCTTGCTGTGCTTGAATCTGCTTGAATCTGTGCTTTGTCGAAAATTTTGTGAATACAGATACTGGAACTAGTAGTATTATACGAGGTGCTCTTGTGAAATAAATTGAAGTGAAGGACAGATGTGATATATCCAACTCCATGTTGAATTTCATTGCAGTTTATAAAGGGAATATAAGAGTCACTAATACCACTGGTCATGTAATCCTTCTGTTCAGTCTTAGAAGCCGCTGCTACAACTTGAACAATATGACATTTGCTAAAGTTACAACTATTTTCATAGGGGTCATGATTGGGTGCTTCATGCATATCTGAACAATGTTTCTCCTGTTTGTTATCACTAAGTACATCGGCATGATTCTTGCATATTTTAACCCAGGTTCCATTAAACAAGCGCAAATCAATCAAGGTTGCCAGTGATACATAAAGCCTGCTATTTGCATCACAAGTCAAATCTGCATCATTTTTTATATCCCAGTCAAAAACTTCAACTTTTAACCGGTTACTTCTTTCAACTGAACCACCTTCACACAGGTCATGTGATCTTTCTTGTGAAAAACTCCAAGGAAGATTGCGAGCAAAATCAGAGACCAGAAAAATGTCAGAGGAATCAGGCTGATCTTTTCCTGTCTTTGCCCCACTGTTTGCAGAGGATGAAGAAATATCGAGTTCATCTAACTTGGAGACCACTAAAGATGTTTCTGAGGTGATTGAGCCTTGCAACAATGGCTCGCACTGCAACACAGAGAAATGAAACCACTGTTTTCCCTTGCTGTCAGTTGAAATTTCATGCTGATCTTCAGGAAGGTAGAAAACATCATTTTCACGCAGTACTACAGGTCCTTCCAAGATGCTATCACAAAGACATGATGCTAAGAATTTATTTGCCCACAGAAATCTCTCTTCTGACGAAATTCCGATCACAATTCTTTCAAGTGGAACAGGATTCGTCTTTCTCACCCAGACAGTTTCACCAACACAGATTTTGTGATTGTTCAGGAGGTTTTCTAAAATAAAAACCTTTAAATTCTCATCGGGCGATCCAATATTTAAGTCTGCTTCTTTGCAAGCACAAACGTTTAAAATCAAGTCTTTCTTTGACATAAAATATTGTAGGTCAGTTCTGAGGGCTAATGCAAACCGTTTTCCTGTTTCTTGCACAAAAATTGAATCATCACAACCTAAAGAAATGAATCCATCCAGGAAAGCAAGATCAGAACCAGAAAACGAGATAAAATCCTCTTTGGAAATGGAGTAAATAACACATCTTTGGTATTCGCCGTCCGCCATATTTTCCCTCCCAGCTATGTCGCCTGGCCTTTAAGCTGACAAGGCGAGGCTACTATTCTGGTATTACATCACTCGCGCAAAGAGCATCAACATTGCAGCGAATGGGTTGTTATCGCTTAGCAGTTTTTTCCTTAACTGTACGATCTAGTGGTTTTATCAGACACTCGTTGCTGTATACACTGTTTCTTATGTAACCTTTAGAACACGTACGTGCACAATGTCTGAAAATAATTCACAGAAGGAACAGGTCGAGGAGCCGCTGCTTCAGGAGAACCCCAACAGATTTGTCCTGTTTCCACTAAAGTTCCCTGACATATGGAAATTCTACAAGAAATCTGTGGCATCCTTTTGGACGGTGGAAGAAGTGGACCTGGGAAATGACTTGGTCGACTGGGAGAAGCTTAACTACCAAGAAAAACAGTTCATTTCACATGTTCTAGCGTTCTTCGCAGCCAGTGATGGTATAGTGGGTGAGAACTTGGTCGAAAGATTCTATCAAGAGATTCAAGTACCCGAAGCAAGATGTTTCTACGGATTTCAAATCGCCATGGAAAATATTCACTCGGAAATGTACTGTCTGTTAATTGACACCTACATCAGGGACCCGGAAGAAAAGGAGAAGGTTTTCAATGCTATTGAAACTTTCCCCTGTGTCAAAAAGAAAGCACAGTGGGCTTTTAAATGGATGAATAAAAGTTCTACTGCTACTTTTGGAGAAAGAGTCATTGCATTTGCGGCTGTGGAGGGGATATTTTTCTCTGGTGCGTTTGCATCCATTTTTTGGCTCAAGAAAAGAGGTCTGATGCCTGGTCTGACGTTTTCTAATGAGTTGATTTCCAGAGATGAAGGTCTTCATTGTGACTTTGCATGCTTGATTTTTTCACATTTAAGACAGAAGCCAAGCAGGGAACGGGTTAGCGAGATTGTATGCGATGCTGTTGCCATAGAGAAAGAATTCTGGATAGGGGCATTACCTTGTCATTTGTTGGGTATGAATTGCCACTCCATGGCAGAGTACATTGAGTTCGTTGCTGACAGGCTGTTGGTGGCATTAGGACTTGAAAAGCACTATAAAACGAATAACCCTTTCCCTTTCATGGAAAACATTTCTTTGGAAGGCAAATCTAATTTTTATGAGCGAAGAGTTTCAGAGTATCAAAGAAGTAAAGTCATGAATGAGAGATGGGAAAATTTTGTATTCACCCTTGATGCTGATTTTTAGAAAACAAACATTTGTAAATGTGAACACTAGCCTTATCTCAAATTCACGCATGGAATCCCATCAGGCAATAGAGTGTTTCAAATAATGTGGCGAGTGTCGATGGCAGTGAGAGTGCTAGCCTCTCACCAATGTGGCCTGCGTTCAATTCCAGCCCAGTACCGTATGTGGGCTGTTTTGTTGTTGGTTGTCCCCCAGCTCTGAGGGTCTTTCTCCAGGTTCTCCAGTTTCCCTTTCTCCCTAAAAGCCAACATCTCCAAATATAAATTCAACCTGGAAAGACCTGCATGAAAACCAACAAAGGCTGATGTTACTTCATCTCTAATTACTGTAATTTATTTCTTATTTTTTGATGTCACAGCTGTCACACTGGTGTCACAAAACAATAAGACCTAGTCATGTGCATTGGTGTCTCAAACCATCCTGTGGGAGTTTAGCTCTTCTCTTATGTAAAGACTTCTTTTATTTCAATAAATTTTCATGGCTTCTGGCAACATGAGTGTGTGATAAACTCTCTCTCTATAACCTTTATAAGAAGTAATATACCAATTATAAGAGCTGATTTGCAGACTAAAGAGAAAAAACAAACACAATATTTTGCAAACAAAAAAAAGCAAACTCAACAATCCAAAATAGAAAGAAAGGAAAGAAGAGAGAAAGGAAACGAAGCTTGAAGAAATAAGTAGCCTTGGAAAAGCATCGTTCAACCCCCACCCTACCCCAAACGAAAATGTATCCCGCTCTCCTTAGTGCCCAGTTTCCCAGAGCGGGATTTTCAAAATGGCGGAAGATTTAGTCGTCCGAGTGAGTTTCGATGGAATATTGGAGCCAGCGAGCCCGTCCTTGCAGAATTGTATCAAATTTTCAAATAGTAGAAGATACTTCAGTGCCTTGTGTGACTTTGGAGCTGTCTGTATTTGCCAGTTGACAGGTATCAGGAGTAAATTTCGGAAACAAAATTAAGAGTTCCCCTGCATGCATGTCAACCTCACGGTAATTATTAAATGAGGCTTAGTAGGATATGAAGAATTCTGCAGATCAAGGAGGGTGTTGTCCAGACAACACCCTCTGAGATCTGCAGAATTTTTCATATCCTATGAAACATGGATATTTTCAAAATACTTTCAAACTCTTGAAGGAGAAAATGAGCTCTTTGCTTTCCTGCTCACCAAAAATAACACTACCTCTTCCCCGGGTTTTCTTGATGAAAGGTTCAATAATCTGCAACTGGCTGCACATTTGACATCATCGGCTCAATATAACAAAATTCTATCCAAATTTGGTCAACAGCAGCTGGTTGTGGTGAATTATGCATTGGTTTTAACCAATCAGAAATGGGGAAATACTTTGAATGAATAACAATGACCATCATTATTCAATCAAAATATTTCCCCGTTTCTGATTGGTTAAAACCACCCGCATAATTTACTATAACCAGCTGTTGTTCACCAAATAATGAACCTGTGACGTCAAAAGTGCAGCCCGCTGCAGATTATTGAACCGTTGACTGAGAAAACCTGGGGATGAGGCTGTCTTATGTTTGGTGAGTGGAAAAACAAAGAGCGAAAAGTAAAAACTCCTTTAAGAACGGGAAAATATTTTGAATGAATAATAAAGCAATTATTAAATTCGGCTTTCGTAGGATATGAAGAATTCTGCAGATCTCGGAGGGTGTTATCTACCTCGGCCCAGGGCCTCTGTGGATAACACCCTCCTTGATCTGCACCCATGAAAGCCGAATTCAATAATTGCTAAATATGCAGTGATCTTGACGTCATGCTTTATTAGTAATCCATCTGTATCTCAAATATATTTTTTGTACTTTTAAATACACATATATATTATGTACACGTACCCTAATAACCAGGTTTATTTGGTTATCTATGCCAAAAGCTTTAGGCTACAGTGTACACATGTAAAGAAACAAATGACAGAGGCAAAATCTGTGCATTCACCAGGCAGGCTACATTTTTATGCAAGTTTTTGTTTATTTTTTCTTTTATTATTTTTTTTTCATTTTTACTTCTTTTATTTCTTGACATCCTAGAGGTTGATGAAGACTTCAAGGCAGTCTTAATTAAAAGACTCACATTTGGCAAAGGTGAACTTCTCGAGGGTCATGCCTGGTCCAGTGATGATCAAATATTTGCTGTTGCTGGATGCAAGATTTATCTTTCTAAAGTAAGCATTATTTTGTCACAGGAGTTTCTCACCCAAAAAACCTATTTACCAGTATTGTTTCTTAATTTTACAGTACTTTTGAATGTTGTATTTCTTATCAGGTCTGTCAGGGATTTACTAGCCTTTATACCATTGCCTTGTATTACATGCCAAAAGACATTTCCTTAATCGTGGCTGATTGTTCTTCTCTACATAAGGTACATGCAAGTGTTCTGTGCATTCTTGTCTCTTGAATTCCTCCGAAATAATCATCATCATGCAAAATTTGAGTTTTTAATATATCAATAGTTAACTCCCAGTCTGTGGAACTTTTAAATTTATTTAATTCTGAACAAAAACTAAAAGAAACAAAAAAAAATGTAAACATTTACAAATTATTGTATGTTACTACTCTAAACAGTGTTTGCCGGTATGTTACAATGTATAATTTTATTGTAAGCAGTGAAGTACAAGATGCTGTTTTCTAGACTAAGACTTAAGATTTGAAATGAAATAAAACCAAATTTTGTAGCATGTTTTAATGTTCCCTTTGGATGTTGCAGATGTATACTTTAGCTGTTGCTGGTCCAAATGGAGTTGAACTGTATCAAATGGAGATAGCAGACAACTTTAAAATGGTAACTGCAAATTCACTGCATTCCAAAAAAAACCATGTAATTGAGCATGCTATGATTGGTCAGGTCAAGATCAATATAGTTGCATTAAGTCATTCACTTTATATGCCTTTTTAGATTTAACAACACAAGGTGAATCACCTACTGGAGTCAGAGAACACTGAATAAACAACTGAAGTACTGACATGTTTCATTGAATACTGCAATCCTTAATATATGATACATAGGAATTGAGGCATGTTTGATCTTGATTCCACACTGACGCTTACTGAAGCTTACTGATCATTTCATGGGAAGCCTGCTGTATAAATTTTAAATAATTTTTATTGTTACATGTACTTGATGCTCTCTTCTTTACATTAGGGTGGTTCCTCAGCACTTCATTCAGATCTGGCCATTGCACTGGTTGAGTTTTCTCCTGATCTACATTACCTAGCTGTGGTATGGTGTGTTTATATGCAGTTGAAAATTTTGTGATTTTCTGGAACTACACAATATTATATATGGTTTCATTGTCATTATTATTTTCACAGATAACTGCATTTTTTTTATAAATAATTTAATTGAAACAAGTAGTACCAGGGAGGTTATAAATACTGTGTACTGGATGTCTGTGCACATGACCCATTGTATATTGTATCCTTTTTAATATCTCATTAATTATCAATATATTTATTTGTTTTATTTTTTGTTTTATTTTATTTTTATTTATTTATTTATTTTTTTGAAATTGTAGGCTGCTCTTGATGGCCATTTTGGTATCTGGACCATCTCTAGCTTGGGCACGGACCAAAAAGGTGTATAAACTAGCTAATCACAGAGGGACATGTGCAAGGATGTTGAAATATGTACCCTCCCCTGATGATTATGAGACTTCCATGGTCTTCTTTTTTTATCTGTCTTCAAAGTTGTCAAATTCAAAAGATTATGCAATAGCCAAGTAGATAGCCAAGTAGATCAGAGTTAAGCTGAATAAGATCACAAAGCAGTCAGTTGTTTTTTCTTTTTTTTTGCCATCAGCTTCATCTACATATTTTACCTTCAATAACCCTGGCCTTTCTTATAATAATCCAGTTTTGCATAATTATCTACAGAGTTTTGGTATGTCCACCTCAAAACCGTGCGCATCACTAGCATGGAATTTTCACCTGACAGCACTATGATTGCTGTGGCAGGTTGGGAAGGATCTTGGTATTTGTACAGAAAGGTATGATGATGGTGTGATTTAAAGTCCCTGAAAAACGTTGTCATCATTGCTGTTTTTAGGTCCCTGAAAGATGCTGATTAAGGCAGGATAGTAAAAAAATATTTATTTCATTCTGTCTTAATTCAGCTGCACAAATTTACACCTACCTGGCACTCCGAGAATTCATTATTGTTTTCAGTGGGAATGCTGCTGGTTTTCACAGTCACACAAAAGTTTTTGATCTAAACTTTGTTAAAAAAAAAAAACCATCCTCCAGATGGTTAAACCATGATGTTGGCAAAAATATCCTCACAGCTACTTCAACCAGGCTCACCAAACTCTTTGTAAGCTGACAGATATAAAGTAATTTATAATGGCTTTAACACAAAGATGATCATAATAAAAGTTTAGAATTTAAAATTTAGAATAATTCTAAATTTTTGCTTCTTTAGTGTGCACTCTGCTGTTTTTTCAGAGATTCATTTTTAATATCTAAGGTTTTCATTCATCTTCATTCATATTTTAGATAGTTCAGGGTGAGAAAGTGATTTGGGAGGAGTTACGCTACAGCGCAAGTGTTGATAGAGTATCTGGAGATCTACCTGGCTCCTTTATAAGCTGGTCTCCAGATAACAGATTTGTGAGGCTAGTATTTTTTTTTCTTAATTTGTCTTTTCTGAAAACCTGTAGCAAATCACCTGATACTTTCAACCATTTTTGCATTTCCTGTAAGCATTGGCTTTGTATCAAAATGACGATAAACCGTTTAGGCTGCTAGGTCCTCTCTGCTAATGGGCCAGAGTTTCAGCATGCTCTAAGCTGTCAGAACATTATAACCTGCCTCGTGTGGTGAGGAGGTAGAAAATTCCAAATAGTGAGAATTTCCCCTGACCTTGCAATTCACTTCTTATCATCATCTTATCAAACACTGGGACATGCACATTCTTTGCAAAAAAAAACTTCGGACGGTAAAATTTCGCACCGGCACGTGTAATTTTTGATCACTAAACTTCTTCATCTCATTTCGGCCAAATATTGGACGAAAATTTAGGACACTTTACTTCACTTTAGTTCACTCAGCCGTTTTTATTCTCGTCACGCAACGAGAGCGTTGCGTGACGAGACTAAAAACGGCTGCGAGGGAGACTACCGCAAGGTTTTACTAATACGTGAAGTGAAAGTGAAGCCTTGGAGCCAAGGCTGGCTAATAGCTGCTTGAACTTATCCCGGTTTCTGTAGCATGAAGCGGCTAGAAGTATTTTTACTTCCCCTGGACGGGATGCTAGTCCATCGCAGGTCTCTTCCCGCAATTTTGTCAGATTTTCCCAACAATTCGTCGGACCATTTGTACACCTGGGTGGAGACAGGCACTGTGAGAGTAAAGTGTCTCGCCCAAGAACACAACACAATGTCCCCGGCCAGGGCCCGAACCCGGACCGCTCGCTCCGGAGTCGAGCGCACTAACCATGAGGCCACCGCGCCTTTACTGATACGCCGACGAGAAAGTAACACAAATTGTATCAAGACGTTAGTTATGTCAAGCAGAACTAGAGTTTACTCCATAGAGGAAACTAACAAAGTTTAAGGCTACTTCAAATTTTTGTGCAGTACTGGAAGCTTAAAAATTCTGGACCGTTTTGTTTTCGAACAATTTTTCAGTCCGAAATTAAAATCGTCCTAATTTTGTTTACACGTAAATTAAAGTAAAGCCTGTCGACTCCATTCAACCGTTTGAATGTAGTATTCCCAAGAGTTATTGTTAATCGTCAGAGTAGACTTCTCCGAACAGTTTGTAATATTTCCAAGCATTTACCACTGACCATAGAATTCCTTAAACAATTTAAGGAGAAAGCTATCATTGGCATTTAATAAGTTAGAGAAACTTTGAAATATTTTCTCGAAGATTAAATGTTGAATTGAAGTGTATTATGTTTTAATCCCAGGTTGACTCGGTGCAATGGAAAGACATCTTGTCTATCGACATTTGATACTGAAACTTCAGTCACCACAGAAATTCCTCTCGATGGTGTCGTGAAGGGAATGGCAAGCTTCAGGTACAGGGGTAATAATGTTGTATGTACAATCTTTCCAGCCAACTTGCGAGTTTTAAGACACACCAACAATCACGGACAAAAGTCTTAGGGCAAACTTGCACTTTTGGAGCTTTTCCACACACGCCAGACGCGATTACAACTCTACCTGCCTAACCACACATACAACGTTGAAAACTAGTATCTGCGATTTCCTCAGTGTCTGGTGGGGAGGAGACAACAGTAACCTGTTTTTAAAAGGATAGCATTGCTTTCTTCAATCTTCAGTTGCAAAACACATCGACGCATTACATAAATGCCCCAAGGACTTTTGTTCTCACTTTATCGCTAAAGGTGTAAAAAGCAGATAGTGTTGTTACCGTGTGTTGACACGCACGCAACGATCTAGACGCTTAATTTGCCTGATTCCCTTCTGCCGTATAAACGCAGACAAAATGTATTCTTAACCCTCTGAACTTCGTCTCTAAGCTCGTTGCACTGGAGGAGCATTAAAGGTGGGCTATTATTTTTTGACGGCGGTTGGGCACTTTCCAAAAAACAAAGGAAAAAAAAGGGATTCAAGTGATTCCTGCACAGCAAAGTCTGCTGACAACATTGCCTACCAAGAAAAGCATGCGCAAACTAAAGGGGAGAGAAAATTCATGTCAAAGAAAACTGTCCCGCTCCCCTTCTCTCCGAAATAAAATGATCTGTCCCTTTGGGTAGCCGGGTGGTTCGTTGATCGTCTTGACGGATAATCCATGTTGTGACCATCTTTGCAATGAAAAGCGTAATTAGACACACTGGAAATACTTGGCTAATCTCGCCCGGAAAGATTATGCTTCTTCACTGTAGGAACTGCCATTGGCTGAATAGGAAGTACTTTTTTAGCTTTAGTGTTCGCCTTTACACTGTTGTCACTTTTATTGAAAATGATATTTAAACAATAGTTAAGTTGTCAAACGTTTAATGTGTTCCTTGTAATAGGCAAATGTCAGGAGATTACACCCTCTGCGTGTTGAGATCAAAGCAGTGTCGTGTGGTGAAGTGGCCAACAAGTGAGTCGGGTAAGTAATGTGTACACTCTCCAGTATAGATGTTAAGAAGATATTCTAAGAATAAGTTTCACAGAATGCAGTAAAAACCTGCTTGTAAGAACGAAGCGGTGATTTAAAGTGCACATAAACCCATTTTTTTTCTCTTAAGGTAATTCCTTAGTATTGCATTGCGCATCCCTACTGCGCACAATTTTTGCGTCACGTGCGCGTGCACATGAGCGCGTGCACGTGCAAAACGTAAGAGATTTCCCTCAAACTAAGCTCGATAGTGAAATAAATGCTCCTTTTCTCTTAAACGAGCACGGTAACTCCCGACTTTTTTTCCAGGTATTTGCTAAGAACAGTCAAATAAAGAACATATTTGAAAAAGAAAAAAAGTTTGATAGTAGAGCATGATTTTTTTTTTTTGAATAAAGTTCCCTACTGGGTGTATTTTGGTCAAGACGAGGACTCCAAGCTAACCTCGGAACTGTCTGAAAAAGTGCAATATTCCCACAACCATGCAATCAAAAACGACTTAAATGAAGCAATACTGCCCATGTGAATAAATGAAGCTTTGCTTTCAAGATAAAATTTTGTGTCTTTCAAGTAACCGAGACTTATTTCTGTACGAAGGTAATTCGAATTTTTAACGCATAATCAGTAAAAATACCCCATTTTAAGAGCCTGCTGGCGCGTAAACGAGCACGGTGACCCCATTTTTTTATTGCATATTTTTAATGTTCATATCATGAATGTTAACTATGCCAAGTTTCAAAACAAGTTTGATAGTAGAACAATTTCAAGGGAATTACCTTAAATAAACCTTTGCACCTGTTCAAAACGCACTGCACCTTTTTAAACTAAATCGTGACGGTTTTATTGGCTGTAAAAGTTAGAAGTCTAGTCATCATCTGTTGCAGCACCGAGCTAGTAAGGGGCATGGGTCTATTCCTGGATCCTAGTTGTTACTTCTGTTGTGAAACTCCGTTCGAAGTGTTTCTCAAATTCTATAATTGTCTATAATCGGAAGCTCTCCGGTGAGTGTCTGCGACTTCTTTTGAGAAGCAGCAACTGGCCTTTCTTTTGTTTTAAGTGAAGTTTTCGTTGCTTCGTATTAGTCGAAACTTTATAACGCGTGTGTAATATGTACTTTATCAAAGTTACAGTTATCGGTAGAGACCTATAGCATATTTTTATCATAGAGATGGGTGTTATGTTCTTATAAAAATCCTGAATTAATCCTATTGAAAAAGCTCTTGGTCTATCTTGTAAATAGGTTGACAGAATTTTCCACTTTGCTGAGGAACGAAAAACATCTGTAGAACAGATTCTAGTTGCATTAGAAATCATGGACTGGTAACCAGTTTACACATTCCAAGCTTTAAGTCATCAACTGGCTTAAGTGACCATGCTATTATCCTTTCAGCGCGAGGTGGCGCTCAAATTTCTTCACTCATAGACGACCAACTCTACTTGCAACCGCATTCTTGAATTGCAAAAGTGGTCACTTAGGACATCTTCTACTGCACATGTCTATATAAGAAATGTTTGGGCTTGAACTTGGCACTGACTATCCCCACTACCTTAGGTATTAACACCACTCATTTTTGTATGGACATATACCCTCTCAACAGACTCAGTCAAGGCCAGTACTGCCCATGAAGAAGACACAAGGCTTTTATTTCAAGAATCATTGGAGGGATCTTTGCTGGTAGAACGTTCAGTTACAGGTGGAGTTACTTTGCAGTGGAAAAGGGCTCCGCAACACATCCTCGTCTTACTAAGGAAGATAAACGAAAGAGGGTCAGAAATAACGGAAAGTTATCAACCATCTGAAATGCAGCAGTGTTCAGTGCGTGAGAGAATAAGTAAAAATAACCAACATGATAAAGAGGAGTCAGGAAGTGTGCAGTGCAATCAAGATGAAATCTTCAGGACAGAAGTTCTGCAACAAGATGATGGTCATGTTAAATCACGTACAGACTGCAGACGAGAAAATAGCAGTCGGCACTTCGTGAAATCTTCAGAAGGAAGCTCTAAAAATACAGAGCTAAGCAATGATAGGTCAAAAGTAGACGAAAACGACGAGGCAACTGAACACAGAAGTTTGAAAGGAGCGAAGCGCGACTCGTCTAGAATGTCAGTCGAACTCCATGCTGTTGCGTCTACTGACAATACCTCAAAAAACGTAAGTCAAGTAGGAAATGTGCTGACCACTTCTGAGGAGAACACTTGTGGAAGTGTGTATACTTCTGATGGATCTTTTACAAAAGGACGTTGTACGAGGTCAAACGAACAACCTAATGTTACATGTAGGTCCAGGCTGTCAAATGAGGTTGTGCTTATAGAAGCTCCATTTCTTAACCCGAGACTCCTTCAGACGTCTGGTACTCACAGCTTGTCACCGTCACTAAACAGTACTGTCAAATTGTTGATCACAACAAATTATGTCATAGTCGCCATCTTGCCTCTGCTAGCTTATGTCTATCACCACGAAAAGGACGAATGGCAGAGTCTGCTGTTTCCCGTTGCAGCGAAGAGCTGCTGCGTCGCACAAGGTAAGTTCGAGTATAAACTTACCTGCAAGTACTATAAGTAAAAGCTTTTTCCCACGTAAACACTTCCGACATGGCTGACTCGCCTAATAGGGATACCGCCCCACATATGGAGCATGCGCAAAACTATGATGACCATGCTGTAAGGACAAAGAAAACCTTACCACCAAGAACATTTTTTCCACTGATATTAACAGGCCCTTATTTTCAATCTTAACCTTTCTTGTGTTATAATTATTAAAGCTTACTGTAACACCTCAGTCTTGGTATGACAAAGGGAAATTCTTTTACTGAGCTACCTGCTCGTTCTGGTTGAAGTAAAAACGATTGTTTTGAACGGTACTGAAAGAGAATTACATGATTCAGATAGTGTCGTATTTAGTGCACCGTGCAAATTCGAATTCTTTTGTTCGGTGGTTGGTTCTAAAAAGCATAAGATGCTTTGCACCGAGCTAGGCTTGCAATTTCAAAAGCAACGTTTTATGATTTCATTGAGTCTGCAGGCTTGCTATAAGAATAATGCGCGATTGAAATATTCTGTTACACACATAATAACTGTTATTGCAGTTGAGTCTGCGGTCAAATATTATTTTGTTTTAAAAAGCATGCAAACGAGGCGAAAGGGTCAAGACAATGCAGAATTGACCCTTTCGCCTCGTTTGTGTGTCAAGCCGCTGGTAACTGCAAAAACAGCTATTCCTTATAATCCATTATATTCTCGGATATTTATCGATAATAATTTGGATTCTCAGGTAAATACCTTGCGCTTCTTACAAACGAAGGTGAACTAAGGATTTGGTGTCTGCCGAGTATGACAATGCTGCATAGCTCACATGAGGTTCTTTGTGCTACTACGAAGAGTGACTTTGAAAGGTAACATCTGGTTGACACAATCAACTAATGCCAGGTCGACTGCAGGAATTGTATATACGTCGCTCGTGTTAATCAAAATAACCCCAACAAAACAACTGGTGTTCACTGTGTTGATTCGATGAGGATGCAAGTCTAAACTTTTGTAGATTTTAGGGCATATCAATCGGGTTTACACTTTGTTTTTTCTTGGACATGTCGATTCAAGCTATACCTGAACCGGTGTATTATTCATTCAACCAAGAAAAGCTTAAGTTCAACAAGTTTGAGTCTAAACAAATTCTTATTAGAAATATCCTTCGTTACTCTTTTCCCCCATCGTAGTGTTAAACACGTCAACCTTACAAACGTTTTAAAAATGATGCTCTAGAGATGCGACGAGCATTGTTTCAGTCTTTTAGAGAACACCTTTTTGAAGGGTTGTGATAAATCATCATGAGAGATCGTTGCAATTGAAATTCGCTATCTCGACCTCTCGTTATTGGAAACGAAACAATTCGAGATAGCGGGGATTTGCTCACATTGTTTATTCACGGAAATCTGATTTTATTTCAGGATAACGGGGAGTACGGGTTAACCTATTACACCGGTGCTTTATGAGCTGCACTGGCTGCCGGTTTCCTTGTAAATTGATTATAAGATTTTACTTTTGACTTTTATACTTATCTTAGGTCTACTGGTAAGCTCTTATTGGACCATACCAAGGGAATTAAAGATTCTTGCAACATTGGTAGCCATATCATTTTTTTTAGCAGCAGCTCCGAAACTATGGAATGGCTTTCCCGTGGAGCCTTTTCAAGCGACATAACTTGACAGTTTTAAATCTCAACTTAACACTGACCTTTTTACGAATATCTTTCTAAATTTCAATTTATAATTTTATTTTGTTTTTATGATGATTGTAAAGCGCTATTAATCAGAACGTGTAAATAAGTAAATCATCGTCATCATCATCAGCAGCATCTAGCTCGAGATTGCGAGGTTCAACTGTAATTCCATTTTCTGTATTTTATCTTTGTAATAAAGGTACACCATGACAGGACATCTGTTTGAGCCCCGGTTTTCTATTGTCAAGCTGGACAAGGCTGGAGGAGGAGAAGTGTTACGCGTTTCTTTTCAGCCAGGTAAGTCTGAAAATTGTATCGCCCGACCTCGAACGCCCATGCTGCAACTGTTCTTTTATCATAACATCACCAAAGTCCAGGTTAAAGTGCTGATCACTACAATTGCACCTCTACAAATATATAGTAAGGTGCTGTAGTGCTTGTGAATTGTGCATTGATTTACTTACATTATTCCTCGGTAATAACATTGGTTGGGGATTTCAGTGTACTTGTTCCAAAGGTTTTCCTCTTTCTTTTTCTGACACAGAAACGCCCAACCATTCCCGCCATTTCACGAATCAGACTTTTAAAATTGAGAAATACCGAAGACAAAAACTCTGGTTTGAGTATGCATGCAGAGATCCTGTGTGCGGAACGATTTCTCCTAACGTATTTTAGCGCCCCTTAGTTTTCATGTCAAATCGTTTTCAACGTTAACAAATTTCCATTGTTGTTTACATCTAACTGGAACTATCAGACCACAGTGATTTCAGTTTATCCGTGACGCGTTTGCTGGTGTGTTACCCTGGCCTACTGGGCGTTAGCTGTGCAAGTCGAGTGTGTGGCTCTGTCGGTCACCTCATCATCTTCAAACAAAGACAGGATTCTGAGGATGGCGATGAGACGAGTCGAGAGCATAAGGAGTTACCTCTTGTAAAATGGGTGGTTATAATCCCAGGTACTAGCGTTAACAAACTTGGAACTTATTTACAATTAGTTTCTGAGCTCAAGGTTTCTGTCAGACATAGAAATCGAGAGCGAATAATCTTACTGTATTATTGTTTTAGTATATAATTCTAGTAGATGTTCCAAGCTTTATCTGGATTCTCTTTTAGAAGGAACTTCAAAAATGCCAAGAAGCTGCTGGCATTTTTTTAACAACACTCTAGGCTACTCACTAGAGAGTAACACGCACGTGTGATCGTGGAGAATTTATCAGGTGCGCCGATAGAATACACTAAGTGCTTGCTAATCAAAAAAGATCCCAAGACTAAATTACCAAGACTGTAAGAAATAAGGCTATCTACAGGAATCCAATAAGAAGTGAGGATGCCTAACAAAGATTTCACTGCTGACTGCAGACCAGCTTGAAAACGTGACGCTCATTCGCGAGACTTCTTTCCGTTGACATAGAAAAGGTTTAAGCTTCTGATGTGTGGTATTTATTCAGCCCTCCCTCCTTTTGCCCCTCCTCTCTCCCTCCGTCCCTCCCTCCCTCCCTCCCTCCCTCCTTCTGCTCTTGCTCACTCCCAGCGTCTCCCCGTCCCTACCTTCCAAGCCGCTTTTTCTCTTAGTACTCTCCTTCTCTTCTTCTCTCCTTACGTATACCTCCTTTTCTCCCGCTTACGGCTACCCCTCAGCTCCCTCCTATCCTCCATCGCTTTCCTTCCCCCTTTCTTTCTCTCTTCTTCCCTTTCCTACCTTTCTCAGAAAGTGAAGAGGATTTAGAGACAGGGGGGTCGTCCTCCTCCGCCCCTTCCCTCCCCACCAATGAATGAGTACTTTTTTTGTTTGTTTGTTTTTTTTTTTGATGCCATGCTTGTGCCAAACCCAATACTTGTGAAAGTCTGACGCTGTTCTTAGCTAGCATCATAATTTTGAGCTCGTGATTTTAGACTCTATTTATGGTTTTCTATTTGTTTTTTTGTTTGTTTGTTTGTTTTTTGTAGAGCTCCGCATTAGTAGCTCATTTCTTGAGGAGCCAAACTGTTCCTTGGAGCAATTCATCATTTGTCATCACGAAGCTTTGGGTCAGCTGGACACCTTGGCGGTTGCAACTCTGTAAGTCTTGTGGGTATGACGTGGAGGCATGGAAACCGATTTCCGTGTTAAAGTGTTCATTTGTATTATTAGAAGAGCAATATTTCTTATTCGTGTACAAACCTTGTGAATTAAAGTTCTTAGTAAATGGAAACCTTTGGTTCGTGCGTTAAGTAACGATTTTTCGATAAGGTACTTTATATGCACGCTATCGGTTGCCTTGTTTGTCTACTCCCTAAAAAAATAGCTTGCAAACGTTAAAATTTCGATGGGTGATCATTTCTTCATAGACTAAAATGAATTTCAAGCACTGCATTTTTAAAGATATGTTAACAATCATCTAGGATCTTTTAGTTCTTTTTTTAACTAGTAAGAGGGCAGATCCAGTAATGCATAACGCACACCATCTTATTGGCACCAACAAACAGCGATGAAGTTCCTTTACAAACGCAATTGTACACAATTGTGTTTGTAAGCGGGTCAATTACGCCATCTTGAAATGCTTGCTATGCAGATTGAAGTTTCTAAGTAGGTGAAGACATTTGGTTTTTGAATTAAACAATATTACTTCTACGCTATTTTTGGCCTTGCATGTCTACTCTCTGAAAAAATAGATTGCAATGCAAACTTTGTGTCAGTGAATGATCAGTTAATTAGTGCAACAAAGAGGATCCACAGCACTGAATTTTAAAGGATATATATATACAAAATCACCTTCAAGATTTTATTTGGTGCTTTTTTAACTGGTATAGGGGCAGATCCAGTAATGCAAAACGCACACCATCTTATTGGCACCAGTAAACAGCGATGAAGTTCCTTTACAGATGCAATTGTACACAATCGTGTTTGTAAGCGGGTCAATTGCGCCATCTTGAAATGCGTACTCCTTGGCTCTATCTGTTGAACACGTGGCGCCAACAATCTTCATGCCCTGACAAGAGAAATAATTAAATTTTAGTTCGGAATTATCGGCTGCCTTTAAAATTTAGCAAGAATGTGGCATTTTCAAAACGTTGTGTAAAGCGCTACAGACGGAAGCTTTGAGGATAAACGTCTATATTTAGTGGTGTCTTCTTTGTATCTCTTTTGGGAATTGAGTGTCAATAGAAATTAAAAGGGAGGCGAGCGTGGCCTAGCGGTAGGGCGCTGGATTAGTAATCCGGAGGACCCGGGCTTAAATCTTCCTCCCTGCCACTGGATGGATTTGTCTTCGGTGGCCCCGAATTCAACTCTTCTACGCTTTGTAAATAGCCAACTGGTCAGCCTCCCACCAGTTGGGATTCTTAACTTGTTAATATGTTTAATTTGTATCATATTTGTTTGTTACGCGCATTTGATCATATTCACATGGAATTTGCTGATATAAATGTTTATTCTTATTAATTAAAAGAGTGTCAATACATAATTATGCGCCGAAAACCTTAGAACCATATTAGAATATTCAAGTATCGAACGGGGCTTATTCTCCCGCGTTACACTGACTGTCAGTAGGCTTATTTCTATGGAAAGCTTTGTGATCAGAATCTTGGATGCAGCATGCATTATTCATTCTTCATATTTTTAGATTATGAGCAGGTACAGGGTTTTTATACTCGCGTTTTAACTACGTGTCAAGTCAGGTACGTACCGGATGGTCATCTTCTCGTACAATGACTCGTGAGGAAGCTGATGCTCCAGCAGTCTGTGCACGTTCCTTTTTGTTCCTGTATTGACACCGACTTACATTCCAGGCTCCAGAGCTATTGCCAGGAGGGCCCATGGGTCCTGTAACTCCTGGGAGCCCTGATGGGCCTTGAGAACCGTTCACACCTCTAGGGCCCACTGGTCCTCGGGGTCCAGGGGAGCCTGGTGCGCCATTAGATCCGTTTACGCCTTTAGGGCCCATTGGTCCTTCATTCCCTTTAGTGCCCTTGAAGCCCCTAGGTCCCATGGGCCCTGGTGACCCTTGAGAACCCCGAGGTCCAATTGGTCCTTGGGGGCCCGGCGGCCCTGTACACTGGCTGCATGTTGATCCCTGTGAAACAACACGGACAGTTGCACTTGGTCTTCTTTGTAACAAATCACTAAAACATTCTGAGAAAATTGTCTGGAATAGTTTTTGTTTAAAGGCCAATTTGTAATTATTTCATTCATTCGTTCGTTCGTTCGTTCGTTCGTTCGTTCGTTCGTTCGTTCGTTCGTTCGTTCGTTCGTTCGTTCGTTCGTTCGTTCGTTCGTTCATTCATTCATTCATTCTTTTGTTCGTTTGTTTGTTCGTTCGTTCGTTCGTTCGTTCATCCATTTAAACACGGTTTAAAAATTCGTCAGATTAAAACCCTAATATATATACTTAATCCCTAATGTCTTCCACAAATGCCATGCCTTAGATTTATTTTTTGAGTAGGCGTTTAAACTGCCTCAGGGACGCTGCTTCCCTTAACAGCTTAAGTCGCAAGGGAAACTGTTTCAAAGAATGGCACCACTATAGCTAAAGCTATTTTTATAATAGTTTCTGCACGACAATGGAACATTGAGTTTATTCTCAGAGTGTCTTAGGTTATATGTGGTTTCTCGCCTCTCGAATTTAGAACTAAGATAATTGGAGCCAACCCGTGCAGAGACTTGTGAACCCTCGTAGCTCTGAATTTGTCGGTGGCATGCTAGATTTTTCCACCGAGAGGTTTGAATAGCTGGTGATCAGCTTCTACGTCATAGCTTGAGTAGATCAATAACCAGTATTAGGCAGTAACACAAATACCAAAAACATTCGGCTTGAATACAATAGCAAATTAAAGGACCCTAGTCAGCCTCCGCCATTTTCGATGACATCGAAATTATTGATATAGCATGGTGAAGCGAATTCTTATTGTTTTACTGTAAGCTGTGTTCCTGAAGGTATGTTTAACTACTTTGAGTAGTTTCACAGTGATTTTTCTTCGTTTCGACAGGCTCCGAATGAAATATAATAGACAAATTATCGCATGTAAACAAAAACAAAGGTGTGGGTGGCTAGGGCTCTTTAAAGGCAATACCATCTCATTTGCCCTTTTTCCAGCGGAAATTTTCCGCAGGAAAAAGGCTTGATTTCCGCCGCTCTCCTTTCCCGTACAGCGACTGGTAATCGAGCCTAGCGGAGAATTAACTGCAAAAAACTATTTGCAATTGCTATATATATATAAATATATATTAAAAGTCAGTATGGAGATGTGATTCAAAATAAAATTTGCTTTACCTGTGCTGTTAAGTTTGCGATCACTGCCTTTTGCATCTTCAGTTCAGTTCTTAGTTCTTTAACGCGAGAACTGCTGAGGGTCAATGCTTTTTCCAGCTCAGTAATCTTCAATTTCAAGTCTGGGAATGACAGACTTTCTCCGCATCCAGTGGACTCACTCCCTGAGATTTAGAATTTAGGTATTACTAATTGTTATAATAACACGCTTACATGCGAGGACCTCTACTTAAAGAAGCCTCGTCACGGTTTCCGCGTCTTGTTAAGGTAGGCCCAAACCTTTTAAGTTGGTCGTTTGTAATCCGTGTTAATCTTCTCCATCCTTAACCATCCTTGTTCCTTTATGTTTTATCATTATCTTTTTTTTCCTGTATCTTAGGAACCACTATTTTCAGGTTTCCTTCAATGTAAACGTAATTTTGTACATAGTCAAAGTAAATAAAAATACCCTGACTAAGCCTCAACTCTTTTAACACGCTTTAATAAGGATCGTTTATCGATAGCATTTCCTTGTAAGGGAAACGACCCTACCTTGTGAGGAATTGGCTTGGTTCGAGCTCAGGGTCTTTGCAATCGTTGTTGCTACAGCTAGAACTAGGCTGGCTGCAGCTGTTAGGAAAACAACCAAAAGCAACACGGCCATAGCGCACATCAACTGACGTAATAAACCTATCTGTTGTTGCATTTCCATAGAATTGTATACGACTTCTGGTA
>JAHPZR010017338.1:0-7500 GCA_019787425.1 Platygyra sinensis
AAGTTATTGTTTTAAACGCTCAAAAGTCAAGAGAATTGAGAAGAATATGAACGAAAGAAGAAAGAAAACCCTTTCCTAAAATAGTGATCATTTTCCAAAAGTATGTAGTTCCACAAATTGAGTTCGTTTCCGGTCAGAATTTATCGGGAGAAACCGAGCAACATCTCTACATTTTCTTCACACCTTGATCTAAAAAACCGTGTCGGGAAATTTTGATTGCTTACCTGGTTTGTTTTTATAGGCTGTTAAACTTTAAGTTTTTATTAAACACTCATTGCCTTTGCTTAACTGCTCATTACTTTCGAAGAAGTCAAAAAATAAAAATTCCCTGACACAATTTTTTTGCCACATTATCGGGCTACATTCTTGCCAAATTTCAGTGAAAATGGATGAAAACTTGCTGTAAACAAATTGGAAATGTGCACCTCATTCGATGAGATTTTAGTTTTGAGAAATAAAGCAAAATACACTTCAGGGCGTTTTTCTGGTGTGGGGAGATTAGATCCCAAACGATTGAAAAGTAATTACCTGTTGATTGATAAAGTGAGGGCTCTTCTTAAAAAGACAATAGGGCTCGCATTTACAAATCAGCCCACAAAGCGGTCTCAAATGCTGTTACTGGCGGGAAATGCCAACAAAGCTCCCTGTTCTGCCGCTCCACTCAGTCACTCAGATTGAGTTTTGGAAAGCACTGGATGCAATACCTTTACGATGCCGAAGGCAAAATCTAAGAGATCCAAAAAAAGCGATAGAGGAGGTAACGTGGGGAATTTGCACGGTGAATCCGTGAAAGAAACCATGCTTACAGAAATGAGCGAATTAGGGTAAGAACGCTTCTCATACACGTTGCAGTAGTAGTATTACCGTCTATATATTACATGTAGTTGGCTATTCAGAATTTCAGCGAAGTGCGTGTGTAACTTTGGGCAGAGAATTGGTCGTGTATCTGCAAATCGGCCAAAAGAATATGGTAACAGTTTTTCACTCCGCAAATGTGGCAAAGCTTGGCAGTGCTTTCTGAATCTTCCGCAAACGAGTACAAATGAAAACCTTTGGTGAATCTTCTACAATGACATGGCATCGTAAAATGCTGGCATATTTCAGTTGTAAAAACTGGGGGCCTCAAAGGCGAACAGAGCGGCTGTGACCCAAAACTGTTTAGAAAACACAACAGCGCATATTTAGAAATATAGGATGAATGTAAATGGAACGGTTGGAGCACCTCAGCCCATTCCTTTAAATGCTTTCGAGGTTTTCCGGTGCCTTCTGCGCATTTGAAAACGGACACGATCTTTTGAGTTTCTTTTTTTAAAGACATCTTCCACCAAAAACAAATCGATTACACGTGACAGACAAATCAGTAATCATGCAAAGCAAATCATGCCATGGTTCATGTGACTTTCAATGGCATTTTAATTGATAATGACAACTTGTTGACAGCTTCCAATTAGAGATAATTTATTCAAAGGATTGTTTTTCCTTATTTATAACTTTGTCTAGGAGAAACCTTTTTTCGCGAAACTTTTTGCATTTAAAAGAACTCGATGAGATGTACATGGGAATACCAAAAACTAAAATTTGGCGAAATAATTGATTTTGGGGTATACTGATACCTTAATTAAAGCAACTTTAATACAGTTGGAGCACTTTTAACAAAAAGATGTTGGAAAATAGTTGAGTTGACTAGTGTTGCATTAATGTAACATCACTAATATTGCATTTAACTTTTAAAGGTACATATTGTCATGTACATTTTAAGCATTGTGTGCTTTTGGCACTTGAATTAAATGTACATTGTAACCAATTTAAGCAAGATCAATTAATTTGACTCTTTACTTAACAGCTTTATTTAAGATGCCAAAAGAATGAAAAAAAAAAAAACAAGACTTACTGTAGTTAGAGGTCAGCCCTATGCAGAAACTCCTTGAAGTGCTTATGAAGTAAAAATAATAACTAACTACCTAGGTGATTTTATTTTTAATTAACTAGTTAGTTTTCACAGTACTGTTACTGTTACAGTCTTTAACAAAAAGTCATTTGGCCATATTCTACCAGTATGGGCCCTTTAGTTCCATCAGTGACATGTAAGCAATTATGCTTAATAATTTGTCTTGTTTAGGGTTTGATCACCAGAATGGGCCAATGAAAGATGAGTTTTGAAGCAGGAGTAGAGACAGCAGATGAATTTCTCCAAGTTCCTATGAGAAAACCAAGGTCAAAATCAGTAAGTACTTGTTATAATTTCTTCTCTAAATTGCAAATTTTATACCATCAATCAATCAATCAATCAATCAATCAATCAATCAATCAATCAATCAATCAATCAATCAGTCAGTCAGTCAGTCAGTCAGTCAGTCAGTCAGTCAGTCAATCAGTTAGTCAGTCAGTGAGTGAGTGAGTCAGTCAGTCAGTCAGTCAGTCAGTCAGTCAGTCAGTCAGTCAGTCAGTCAGTCAGTCAGTCAGTCAGTCAGTCAGTCAGTCAGCCAGTCAATCAATCAATGAATCATTTTAATTTATTTAATAATGCATTACTGAACTCTGTAATAAATTACATAATGGCCAAACACAAACCAATGAAAGTTTAACATATCTATCATACAGTATTTGGATAGTATAACAAATAGGAAATGTTTTTTCTTATTTTAGTGTGGAATGATTTAAGTCTTTTCTTGTGCCAGTCAGGTAATTCTGACTAATACAGTAGTTGTACTAACAGAAATCTAAAGGCTGGAAAATTGAGGACATGATCATTGTATTTTGATAGCAAAAATGAACTGGCCATGCATTTAAATAAGGTGCTACATGTAGAAGGTCATTGTAAAATCCAAGAGGGTAGGGGTCTCTAATAATATTTAAGCTAAATGTTTTAAAGGAAAGTACATATAGCTAGTGTACATGTGGCTTGTATGAAGCATAGGGGATGGTGGGGGCGGGTCCTTAAACCAAGCAGCGCTCCATCAACATGGGGGGATGGATATTTTGGACAAATGTCAGTATCTGCATGGGCAACTCTGCACTTACCTCTCCCCTAACCCAACATGTTATAATGAGTTAATAAGTTAGACTAAGTGTTACTGTTGGGTTAGGGAAGGGGTAGGTGCACAGTTTCCCAGATACTGATATTGATCTGATATTTTCTGGAATAACCTATTACATATTATGAAAGATAGTGAAATAAAATGTATTTTGTACAATGCACATTGGATAAATTTATACTTCCAAAATGACACTGATCTTCCCCAGGTAGTAGACAGGTGGAATCTGCAGGTGGATTGGAAACAATGATTATAAAATAGCCATGATTTATCATAAGAAAGATTGCAGAATTGTAATCATGACAGTTAAATGATTGTATAGATTGTCTGGAAAGCCAACCAAGTATTTCCATTTCGCACCCTAAATTTTGAAATTGAAGGTACTGCATATAGTGTATTTGAACAGAATTTCTTGTTCTGATATATAATAAATTTATAATACATTTTAAACTCCAGTCTTATTTATAATAATTTTAATATGTAGTTTGGTACACCAGTTAAAAACTTTAATCAGGCTTACATGTACAGTGAAGAAAAAATTCAAAAATAAGAGCAATTCAGCTCTTTCTTTTGGAGGCTGCATTAAATGCAACTTAGTTTATGTGACTGACTTGCTTATTAACGTTAGAAGAATAGTGGATTTCCAGTTACTGATCTATATGTCATTACATGGATGATAAAATAAATTTTAAGAAGTTAACTGGGATTATTCACAGTTGTTAACATCCGTAACTGAGAAACTGATGTAAAGTTATGTTTAATTAATTAGTAAATGTCTCAGTCTGTTTTTATGCACCTTATTATACATGTATACCTGCTGCATAAACATTTTATACTAGAATTTTTTCAGCCTGTTCAGTGGTGAAGAAATTGTATGGACCTGTACAGATCAAGGCTACAGTGTAGACTTAAGCATTGAAAGAATTTGTCTTGTTTTTCCTTTTCTTTCCCATTTTAGACTGTCTCTGTACCAACAAACTCCAGCAAACGCCTTTCATTACCTGTTCTTCACTATGGGACATCACTGAATGATATTTCCATGAGAAAAAGTCCAGCCCACAGAACAAGAAGTTCAACAGAGTTTGGCTCGTCGAAGAGTCCTCCATATGGCAGTGAGCAACATCTCAGTCGCCGGAGTAGGAGGATGTCTCTTGTAAGTAATTAGCATGACAATAACAACTTACTACTCATTATGTTAAATTTGAAGCTGTTTCCAATTTGTTTTGAAGTGATGTTACACAAGCCAAATTTTAATGCAATATTATTGCGTTAAAAATCAACATCATCTAAAATAGCACACATAAGGAGACTTTTAACATTCTGCAACATGTTGCAGGTTTTTGAGAGTGATCCAAAAACTTGCTAATTATCTTGTATAGCTGTATCTCAAAGAATAATTCTTTGAGAAACATTAAAAATTAAATTGTTTTCAAAGAATTGTTCAAAGGCAAAGGCAACTTTCATCGACTGTATAGCTTTATGTGCTCCGTATGCAAATCAAGGCTAGGTAGTGAATGATGTTGGTTGAATTGCTTACTAAAATACAGTTGGCTATTAGATATGATGATCATAATCCATTTTCTCCTCAGTATGATACCTGGCCATGCATATTCATTGCCAATGTCCCTGAATTCCAAAGTTAAAGGAGCTCACAGCATTTTGATTTGCATGTACTGTATTTTAAGCTATTTTGGCAATGTACAAATTTATCTTTGTAAATTGAGGGAAACCTGAAAATTCATGTACATGTAGTAACATGTAGTTTGTTGCAAAAGATAGAAAAACATCAATTGAAAGAGATTACACTGTTTCAATTGAATAGTGAACCTTAAAATATCAAGAAGGCTAAGGATGGAACAGATTTACATGGATTGCAAATTAATGATGAACTTAAAAAATTAAGGCTAAACTTTAAAGATGCACAAACTGTGATAAAGCTTCATTGAAGGGGCTCAGTCACGGCATCTTGAGTTATTTTGAACATCGAAAAAATAAGGGTTACTGTTAAATTGAAGGAAACCTAAAAATAACACTTTATAAAGATAGAAAAGCATCAAATAGATAATAATAAACCATAAAGGAACAAGGATGGTTAAGGATGGAGAAGATTGACACGGATTGCAAACAACAAATTTGAAAAGTTTAGCTAAGCTTTTCAAACGTGATTAAGCCCCTTTAAGGATGGCAATGTAATAAGATTGTATGTACATCCGTCAAAGGGCTAAGTCTATTTTATTACCAATGTGTAGCTAATTAAGAACACTGGATTATCTCTTCACAGTCGGAACTTGGCTATGGAAAAATGGAAACATATGTCAAGTTAGACAAACTGGGAGAGGTAAGTAATTACAGTTAAATAATATTAGTTTCAAAATTTTAGTTAATGGATTTTCAAATAGTCTTTTATTTACTAACTACATGTAGGACATATCTGAATCATTGTAAATATTCATTCGTGTGCATTGAATTACATGTGCAGTAGTCCTTGCTTTAAATAATGAGAATACAAAATGTGCTTATTGGACTGCACATGTACAGCTTGCACATGTACAGCTGTACATGCAAGTTAAGTACATGTATCTGGAAATATCAGTGACTTGTTTTATCTTGTTTGCTAGGGTACATATGCAACTGTATTCAAAGGAAAAAGCAAGTAAGTTAGACAAAATGTTTTACCAAAATAAAACTTACTGTGCATTGACACGAATGTAGGACAATTTATGAGCCAGTGAATCAAGTTTGCTCACCTTGCAAACCAAGATCTTAACCCTAATAAAAGACCTGCAACCACATTCTAATCAAGCTACAAATAACTTATTAAAGGCTACTACAGAGTTCAATATTGCATCCTCGATATTGCGCCTGGTTGCCAATGCAACCAAATGTATTTCACTGTTGACTAACTTTTCATGCTTTTCACTAATTAAAATAATGTTGCTGGTGACTAAATGTGAAAACTTAACAGACCAGCCGGCCCTAAGGTTTTTTCTTTTGTGAAAGTTGAGCCCTGTTATAATAGGAGTGTTCAATAGGTAAAACGTCAAGGGAGCCATATAGTACAAGCCATGGAAGCCAGTGATGGCTTCTGTTTCCAAGGTTAACCACAACACAACAAATTATCTGCAAGGTTGAGGAGCTCTTGAGGCTTACCAGGTGCTATCCAGGCTGGAATATCTAGGCTAGCCAGATTAGCTTGCATGTTGGCTCACAAAATATCACACTCTAATTATGTTTTCAAGAGTGCTTTGTATTATAGATGAGAGGAGAGGATTTTCCTTTCCCATGATTCAGTGATTTTTATTTAAATGCTTTTTAAGATACATACATTGTCCAGAATTTTAGAGTTTACAAGAATGGCCTTTTTCCTTTCATAGGCTTACAGATAATTTAGTCGCATTAAAAGAAATAAGGCTGGAACATGAAGAAGGTGCTCCTTGTACAGCTATTAGAGAAGGTGAGTGATTAACCCATTGACTGTCAACTTTAAAGTAAAAAATAGCAACGCCTTGTACAGCACAATAAACAGAAAACAGTGAAAATACTGCTGCACTTACATTTGAATGGTCACACATTAGGGTTTCATTCACAGACTGGAAAATTAGAACCATCTTGTGCAGCATAATAAACAGTACCACATGAAAGTACCGCTCAGTAGCTTTCATTTGAATTGTCGCACAGTAAGGTTCCATCCACATACTTAAAAGTTAGAGCTTGATTACATGAACTTTTTGTTCAGCATTAAATCAAAATATCCTGGATTAACCAACCCTATTTCTTTTCAGTTTCTCTTTTGAAAGATTTGAAGCATGCAAACATCGTCACTCTCCATGACATTGTTCACACGCCCAAGTCTCTGACGCTAGTTTTTGAATATCTGGTAAGTGCTGGTTAACTATAAATTAACAAAAAAACATTTAGCAGCTTGCATCCAGGATGCATGCTCGTGTTTATGTTACATTGTTCTAAAAATATTTTGCACTGTGATTAAAAATGTGTTTAAATTAAATGGCATGGATAATTGGGGACCTATAGATAATTGGACCACGAGAACGAAATAGAGCTCGAAAACAATTTTTGAATTTCAAACCACTGCAGCTGTTTACAGAGTCCTTACTCTTCGTGTTGGTTTTTGGTAGAGAGAGTAGCTTATGGGATGAGATGGGTATGTGATGTGATAATATGGAGCCCGCAAACTAGGATTGGAAAGTCGTGCTTGATCTGGTACTATCCTGAAATCTTTAGTGCACATGCTCAGGAAAGAGGGTGTCAATTGAGTGTGTCCACAGTGCTCGAAGTTAACTTTTAGCTCTGGTATTCCACTGGACCAGTAGGCTTAGAACTTGCTGGTCTCGGGAGCAAAGTTACTGGTCCACAGTCCCGCAATCAATGCATAAGTTTTAAATTAAGTGTTTAACTAAAGGTCCGCAGTCCTGCAGTCAATGAATAAGTATTAAACTAAGTGTTT
>JAHPZR010017338.1:17500-20000 GCA_019787425.1 Platygyra sinensis
ACACTCAATTGACACCCTCTTTCCTGAGCATGTGCACTAAAGATTTCAGGATAGTACCAGATCAAGCACGACTTTCCAATCCTAGTTTGCGGGCTCCATATTATCACATCACATACCCATCTCATCCCATAAGCTACTCTCTCTACCAAAAACCAACACGAAGAGTAAGGACTCTGTAAACAGCTGCAGTGGTTTGAAATTCAAAAATTGTTTTCGAGCTCTATTTCGTTCTCGTGGTCCAATTATCTATAGGTCCCCAATTATCCATGCCATTTAATTTAAACACATTTTTAATCACAGTGCAAAATATTTTTAGAACAATGTAACATAAACACGAGCATGCATCCTGGATGCAAGCTGCTAAATGTTTTTTTGTTAATTTATAGTTAACCAGCACTTACCAGATATTCAAAAACTAGCGTCAGAGACTTGGGCGTGTGAACAATGTCATGGAGAGTGACGATGTTTGCATGCTTCAAATCTTTCAAAAGAGAAACTGAAAAGAAATAGGGTTGGTTAATCCAGGATATTTTGATTTAATGCTGAACAAAAAGTTCATGTAATCAAGCTCTAACTTTTAAGTATGTGGATGGAACCTTACTGTGCGACAATTCAAATGAAAGCTACTGAGCGGTACTTTCATGTGGTACTGTTTATTATGCTGCACAAGATGGTTCTAATTTTCCAGTCTGTGAATGAAACCCTAATGTGTGACCATTCAAATGTAAGTGCAGCAGTATTTTCACTGTTTTCTGTTTATTGTGCTGTACAAGGCGTTGCTATTTTTTACTTTAAAGTTGACAGTCAATGGGTTAATCACTCACCTTCTCTAATAGCTGTACAAGGAGCACCTTCTTCATGTTCCAGCCTTATTTCTTTTAATGCGACTAAATTATCTGTAAGCCTATGAAAGGAAAAAGGCCATTCTTGTAAACTCTAAAATTCTGGACAATGTATGTATCTTAAAAAGCATTTAAATAAAAATCACTGAATCATGGGAAAGGAAAATCCTCTCCTCTCATCTATAATACAAAGCACTCTTGAAAACATAATTAGAGTGTGATATTTTGTGAGCCAACATGCAAGCTAATCTGGCTAGCCTAGATATTCCAGCCTGGATAGCACCTGGTAAGCCTCAAGAGCTCCTCAACCTTGCAGATAATTTGTTGTGTTGTGGTTAACCTTGGAAACAGAAGCCATCACTGGCTTCCATGGCTTGTACTATATGGCTCCCTTGACGTTTTACCTATTGAACACTCCTATTATAACAGGGCTCAACTTTCACAAAAGAAAAAACCTTAGGGCCGGCTGGTCTGTTAAGTTTTCACATTTAGTCACCAGCAACATTATTTTAATTAGTGAAAAGCATGAAAAGTTAGTCAACAGTGAAATACATTTGGTTGCATTGGCAACCAGGCGCAATATCGAGGATGCAATATTGAACTCTGTAGTAGCCTTTAATAAGTTATTTGTAGCTTGATTAGAATGTGGTTGCAGGTCTTTTATTAGGGTTAAGATCTTGGTTTGCAAGGTGAGCAAACTTGATTCACTGGCTCATAAATTGTCCTACATTCGTGTCAATGCACAGTAAGTTTTATTTTGGTAAAACATTTTGTCTAACTTACTTGCTTTTTCCTTTGAATACAGTTGCATATGTACCCTAGCAAACAAGATAAAACAAGTCACTGATATTTCCAGATACATGTACTTAACTTGCATGTACAGCTGTACATGTGCAAGCTGTACATGTGCAGTCCAATAAGCACATTTTGTATTCTCATTATTTAAAGCAAGGACTACTGCACATGTAATTCAATGCACACGAATGAATATTTACAATGATTCAGATATGTCCTACATGTAGTTAGTAAATAAAAGACTATTTGAAAATCCATTAACTAAAATTTTGAAACTAATATTATTTAACTGTAATTACTTACCTCTCCCAGTTTGTCTAACTTGACATATGTTTCCATTTTTCCATAGCCAAGTTCCGACTGTGAAGAGATAATCCAGTGTTCTTAATTAGCTACACATTGGTAATAAAATAGACTTAGCCCTTTGACGGATGTACATACAATCTTATTACATTGCCATCCTTAAAGGGGCTTAATCACGTTTGAAAAGCTTAGCTAAACTTTTCAAATTTGTTGTTTGCAATCCGTGTCAATCTTCTCCATCCTTAACCATCCTTGTTCCTTTATGGTTTATTATTATCTATTTGATGCTTTTCTATCTTTATAAAGTGTTATTTTTAGGTTTCCTTCAATTTAACAGTAACCCTTATTTTTTCGATGTTCAAAATAACTCAAGATGCCGTGACTGAGCCCCTTCAATGAAGCTTTATCACAGTTTGTGCATCTTTAAAGTTTAGCCTTAATTTTTTAAGTTCATCATTAATTTGCAATCCATGTAAATCTGTTCCATCCTTAGCCTTCTTGATATTTTAAGGTTCACTATTCAATTGAAACAGTGTAATCTCTTTCAATTGATGTTTTTC
>JAHPZR010017338.1:22500-24867 GCA_019787425.1 Platygyra sinensis
GATTGATTGATTGATTGATTGATTGATTGATTGATTGATTGATGGTATAAAATTTGCAATTTAGAGAAGAAATTATAACAAGTACTTACTGATTTTGACCTTGGTTTTCTCATAGGAACTTGGAGAAATTCATCTGCTGTCTCTACTCCTGCTTCAAACTCATCTTTCATTGGCCCATTCTGGTGATCAAACCCTAAACAAGACAAATTATTAAGCATAATTGCTTACATGTCACTGATGGAACTAAAGGGCCCATACTGGTAGAATATGGCCAAATGACTTTTTGTTAAAGACTGTAACAGTAACAGTACTGTGAAAACTAACTAGTTAATTAAAAATAAAATCACCTAGGTAGTTAGTTATTATTTTTACTTCATAAGCACTTCAAGGAGTTTCTGCATAGGGCTGACCTCTAACTACAGTAAGTCTTGTTTTTTTTTTTTTCATTCTTTTGGCATCTTAAATAAAGCTGTTAAGTAAAGAGTCAAATTAATTGATCTTGCTTAAATTGGTTACAATGTACATTTAATTCAAGTGCCAAAAGCACACAATGCTTAAAATGTACATGACAATATGTACCTTTAAAAGTTAAATGCAATATTAGTGATGTTACATTAATGCAACACTAGTCAACTCAACTATTTTCCAACATCTTTTTGTTAAAAGTGCTCCAACTGTATTAAAGTTGCTTTAATTAAGGTATCAGTATACCCCAAAATCAATTATTTCGCCAAATTTTAGTTTTTGGTATTCCCATGTACATCTCATCGAGTTCTTTTAAATGCAAAAAGTTTCGCGAAAAAAGGTTTCTCCTAGACAAAGTTATAAATAAGGAAAAACAATCCTTTGAATAAATTATCTCTAATTGGAAGCTGTCAACAAGTTGTCATTATCAATTAAAATGCCATTGAAAGTCACATGAACCATGGCATGATTTGCTTTGCATGATTACTGATTTGTCTGTCACGTGTAATCGATTTGTTTTTGGTGGAAGATGTCTTTAAAAAAAGAAACTCAAAAGATCGTGTCCGTTTTCAAATGCGCAGAAGGCACCGGAAAACCTCGAAAGCATTTAAAGGAATGGGCTGAGGTGCTCCAACCGTTCCATTTACATTCATCCTATATTTCTAAATATGCGCTGTTGTGTTTTCTAAACAGTTTTGGGTCACAGCCGCTCTGTTCGCCTTTGAGGCCCCCAGTTTTTACAACTGAAATATGCCAGCATTTTACGATGCCATGTCATTGTAGAAGATTCACCAAAGGTTTTCATTTGTACTCGTTTGCGGAAGATTCAGAAAGCACTGCCAAGCTTTGCCACATTTGCGGAGTGAAAAACTGTTACCATATTCTTTTGGCCGATTTGCAGATACACGACCAATTCTCTGCCCAAAGTTACACACGCACTTCGCTGAAATTCTGAATAGCCAACTACATGTAATATATAGACGGTAATACTACTACTGCAACGTGTATGAGAAGCGTTCTTACCCTAATTCGCTCATTTCTGTAAGCATGGTTTCTTTCACGGATTCACCGTGCAAATTCCCCACGTTACCTCCTCTATCGCTTTTTTTGGATCTCTTAGATTTTGCCTTCGGCATCGTAAAGGTATTGCATCCAGTGCTTTCCAAAACTCAATCTGAGTGACTGAGTGGAGCGGCAGAACAGGGAGCTTTGTTGGCATTTCCCGCCAGTAACAGCATTTGAGACCGCTTTGTGGGCTGATTTGTAAATGCGAGCCCTATTGTCTTTTTAAGAAGAGCCCTCACTTTATCAATCAACAGGTAATTACTTTTCAATCGTTTGGGATCTAATCTCCCCACACCAGAAAAACGCCCTGAAGTGTATTTTGCTTTATTTCTCAAAACTAAAATCTCATCGAATGAGGTGCACATTTCCAATTTGTTTACAGCAAGTTTTCATCCATTTTCACTGAAATTTGGCAAGAATGTAGCCCGATAATGTGGCAAAAAAATTGTGTCAGGGAATTTTTATTTTTTGACTTCTTCGAAAGTAATGAGCAGTTAAGCAAAGGCAATGAGTGTTTAATAAAACTTAAAGTTTAACAGCCTATAAAAACAAACCAGGTAAGCAATCAAAATTTCCCGACACGGTTTTTTAGATCAAGGTGTGAAGAAAATGTAGAGATGTTGCTCGGTTTCTCCCGATAAATTCTGACCGGAAACGAACTCAATTTGTGGAACTACATACTTTTGGAAAATGATCACTATTTTAGGAAAGGGTTTTCTTTCTTCTTTCGTTCATATTCTTCTCAATTCTCTTGACTTTTGAGCGTTTAAAACAATAACTTCGATCCTATTGCTATCTGTAGCTCTGTCATAACCTTGCAGTCACCACTAAAATCCA
>JAHPZR010017339.1:0-10612 GCA_019787425.1 Platygyra sinensis
TTGATTGTGGTAATCATACATCTCCTGGCTCTTTTGTGCGAGGTATTGTACTGAGATACGAATCTTAATTAGACAACCGTATCTCAATGTCCAAAAAGGACTACTAAATTCAAATGAAGTTTGGCTGAAAAACTACACAACAAAATCCCGACAAATTACACAATGCCAAATGATTATTTCCAGGAAGAGCGCTTCCAAAAACAAACATCAGATTTATTTCATTATCTCAACTGACGTCAAGAGAAACAAACCATAGCAACTGACTAAATACAGCTGGAAAGGTCACGAAATGATGGTGTTCCATAAATATGAATAAACTCAAACCTAATAACATAGCATTAGAGGGAGCATAAATTTAGCAGTACTGAAATAGAAAATCAAGTAACCCTTTTTAAATGCTCTGAAATATCACACGATTATATTATCCAACACCAAAAACAAGTTTTACTTTAACAATTTAATAACGAATGAGTAACTTAATAGAATACACTCTAGCTTGCATTTTTATTCTCTAAAATGTTACGAAATTCATTGCCAGTAACAGGACAGACACATGAAAAACTGATGTCAATTTGGTTATTGTCAAATTGTCCGCATCGCAGAAATTATGAATTCATGTGTCTGACGATAAAAATTAACCAATAAGCGCGCGAGAATTTCTGCAGTTATCATATTCTCTGAGTATCTTGAAATTGGTGAATTGAAGGCCCTGGCCAGGCCAAGACGACATAAAAAGGCACTCTTCTTGCGGGGCCACAGCGGGTAATCCCGAGCGAGCAAGATCGGTAGTCAATCACGACGCAGCTGAATTCAGTTCGTGTATTATGCTTGCGCGCGAAATTGGGCGCTATTTTTAAGTTTCAATGTGTGTCCACCGTCTAGAGGGGTCTGAATAGGGGTGGTGGAATCTCAGTTTTCAGTTGAATTTTTGGCTTCTTATTTTGATTGTAGTTTTTTTCACTTTCTATAAACGTGCTAATTGGCGTGGGTTAATACTTTCGAAGAAAAAAGTTTCTAGTAAGTTACAGAAATTATTACTCACCTGAGGGACATTTTGTTTTTCATACAGGTCAACAGTAACGAATCCATATTCCTGCTGGACACCGTAAGAGGTTACAAAATCACTAAACCAACCAATGTTTTCCATCTGCGAAGAGAATGAAAGAAGTTAACGTCCAATAACAAAGAAACATTTTCGAGCTATGAAGTTTAGAAGTACGAGAAATGCTGTGGGAGCAAGAGCTGTAGGGGAGTGTTTCTACAGCTTTTTCAAGTTCTTTCAAACGTTTACGAGTCTCTCTTTAACTCGATCGAAACGGAGAAAATGTTTCCTTATTCTTTTAGAAAACACCTCAAAGAAGAGAACAGAAAATTACTCGTTTTAATTTGACTACTGATCAGAATGTAAGTTCTCTTTCCACTCCTTAAATCTGACAGCTCGTGTTAGTATTAGGTCCCTATAAAGGCTGGTTTTCATTAGTGACTGAATCCTTATCAGAAGCGCAGAGTGATACGATCTAGTTACAATCTACACCGACAGAGTCGAAAGCACAACACCCAATCAGCTTATTACTCCGTCGCTTACGATCTAGGGAAATCTAGATTGTCCGAAACGGAAGCAGAACCGGTAGATTCAGAAAATCACAATGCTCGATACTGGGCCTTGTGATTAGTAAGTTCTTCCGCTTCTGCTTCCGTTTCCCACAATCTAGTTTTCACTGGACCATTAGCGACAGCGACAGAGTCGTAAGTAATGGAAACGTTCCGATTCTTCCGACTCCGCTCCGATTTTCGATTTTTCACTAGGTCCTAAGTTCTCTAAGTTCGATTTTTTACTAGGTCCCAAGTTCTTACGACTCCGACTCCGACTCTGCTGCTAGTAAAAACCAGTCTTACCAGTTACTGTATGAAACATGGCTTTTAACATGGGCTTTCTTAGATCTTTAAGGTCAGAACAATTAGCGCGCTTTACGGCAGGTACTCCACAGACGATCTGCCTATGTGCATGCGTCTTGATGCGTTTATTGAGGTCCTGGCCAAGTAACAGCACTTTGTTATGTCCCTCTTGCTCGCAAGTTAAACGCTTGTACCAAGATGTAAATTACGGCTAACAGCAAGGCCGCATAAAACGGGTAAAATAAGAGACTGTGTTGGTTTCCTATCCTCGCAGGGGTGGTTCTCTCGGGTTGACGAGAAATACGTACGTATCTCATGCAATAGGCACTTTGCACGATCCGGTCACATGGTGCAAAGTCACAAATGCTGGTGAGCAAGTTGCACAGCGGGATTTCCAAAACAAAAGGCAGGTAGGTTAAGGTGGACTTGAACGAAACGTACCTGCATAAATGGCGTTTTCATTTTGTTGATTTTCTTTATCGATCCAGGTTTGATCTTGTTTGCTAGACTTGAATAATCGAAAAAAAAAATTGAAAATTAACTGCATCAAACAAGCAATATTGAACTGGCAAGTTTCTAGTTGAGGCCACGCTCTGTTCTGTATGCGCGGCCAAGATTGGAAACTGGACACAGAAATAGCTGGGAGGGTTAGGGTAGATTACAAACTATTGTTAGAGAAATCTGGAACCTGTGTTTATCCCACGGATTCCGGAGAGCAGCCAAACTCAACCCTGTAGGAGAGTGCACTCTGTTTTGGACCACAGTTCCTCTAGTCTTGACTCATTCTCGTCCCCAGGAGCTGCGCTCCTTTTGGTCAGCACCAGATCCTCTGGCCAGGTCCAATACCGGAAGTCCGCGATTCACAGACTTCCCGTCACTCTGCGCATGCTCAGAGTCAAGTCTGACAAATCTGATATTGGTTCTGGTCTGAATCTACTGTGTTTACAAAGCCATTCAGACCCGCAATCTCACTGGACCTGGCCAGAGGTCGTGATTCTTGGTGCTGACCAAACGGAGCGCGGCCACTGGGGACGAGAATGTCTTGACTCTGTCTCAACAGATCGATAAAAGGGCAGAGACGAAATCCATAGGCTTCATTTATAACAGCTACTGTCACCTTTCTACGAAAAGCGCCGTCCAGATGGGCCTGTAAGCCCGGGCCTCCCCGGGCCCGGGGGGTACTCCCTTATATGAGCTATATAGGTATGTGCAGCCCTAAAGGGTATGGTTTTTCACCCGTTTTGGTCATAAATAGGGTATCGATTTTAGCTGATTTTGGCCAATTTGGTCATAAATAGGGTATGGTTTTTGTACTCTGGCCTTGATGATTTTAAGCCGAGAAGAGAAGCCACTTTTTCATTATTACCGAAAAGAAAATCAACAAAGCCCTTCACAAATTATGTTTACGGTAATTTAACATTGGTTTGAACTAGGGAACTAATTATAACGTAGGTCTGAAACAGGATTTTCATGTAAGGTTCAGGTCATAAATAGGGTTTCGAATTTTTGATCAGGCCATAAATAGGGTAGGGATTATCGCAGATTTTGGTCATAAATAGGGTAAGGGTTTTGGGAAGCGGGCCGCACATCCCCACCCAATTTTTCAGGAGTACCCACCCCCCCCCCCCCCCCTTCCCCCGGGCCTGTAAGCGCTACAAGCTCGAAAGTGGACTTGATTACTTCCCACAAGCAGATTCTTATTATTCTATTTCAAGTAATAACAACCGCAGCAGAGATTTACGTTTATGTGACTAAATTGTCAAAATATAAGCTGAATCAGAATATCATACAGTACTTGCAAAGTGCTTGTCCGTCCTTCAACGCTTCAGCAAAGTCTGTAGGATCATCTGAGGGAACTGTAGCACCAGTTGCCCTGTTAATCCACGCGCAGATTTCACTCGCCACTTCTTTATCCCACTTTGAGGCCATCTAACCAAATAAAAAATATCTTTATAAAATATAAGTATACTCCTAGAAATCGTAAGCAAGTGAAAGGTTGAGGTATGGAACGAAATTACACGCTTTGGGGGAGGCGAGGGTCAGAGCGGATGTGATCGATTTATGTTTATACGTGCGGACTGGAGACTTCAGAAATTTGAATTTTATCAGAATCGGTGACACGCTAGGGACGTGATAAATATTTTATTTCAAGCCTAAATAGGTAGCAGTTTTTTGTTTTAAAAATTATTCCTCTTAGTACATTTCTAGAAGGTTGAATATTTTTAAGTTTGAGATCTTGTAAACTGGTTGCAGGAAAACTAGATCAGAGAAAAGGGCAAGTTAAAATTGGCATGTTGAACGACGTAGTGACCAAAATATTTTCACCTGCCATCGACGCGGACGAAACAACTTGCACGGAAATCTAAAATCTCAGTTACTTTCGCTTATAGCGAAGCTGTATTCAAATGTTTTCTAAAGCTAAGGAATTAAATCCAGGTCTATAGATTCTCTAAATTATTTGAGCTGACCATTCGTTGCCTGGGGTTATTATTTTTCTGTATGGCAGAAATTGCTCTTGGCAATACAAATTTCTTAAGTACTCGTTTAATCAGCCTTACTCGATAAGGTTTCTTCAGTGAACTATTCATTTAACTCACAGAGAAAGATAAAACTATACCTCGTTCAAGCAGTTGCCCTTGGAGGATTGCTCTAGTAAACGTGGTTCTTGAATCAAGAAGTCAAACAAGCGCAAGCGAAGACTAGACTCGAATGGCTCGCTCTCGTAACAGCAGTAATTTGCAACGTAATTAACATAAGACAAGACGCATGCCTGCGTGAACGGTTTGACATCCTTACCCCCTACATTCCTTTCGAACAAAGGTGAGACGTATTAAAATGCGCCAGTTGACTGTGTAAAATTTGCAATTTGAAATGCCAGCGTTTTTTTTTATTGACGCCCGCGTAAATTACACACGACCCACCCCTATTAAATTCCATGGCGTTTGAAATATTTCAGGGCGAGCAATAACACTGAAAAAAACCATATGTTCAGTAACCAAAGGCACAAGATCAGGTTTGAAGACGTCGTTTAATTTTTAAAAAGGCAACTGGAACGTCACTAAACAAAAGGTTTAATGAGCAGAACAATGACTCTGCACGTGCGTTATAAATCTTTGTACATTTCTTTGCCGTCCTCTGCAAAACAACAACGTGAAATGACAAATTCTGTGTTGTCTGAAGAACGTGAACTACGACGGATAATTTTTCAAAATTCTATTTCAAAGTTATCGCTCTGTTCCAAATTTAGTTTCGCGGCAGTGATAAACAAAGTAAATGACATAGATAAAAAATAAATTCATTTTTTAATCGACCTTGTCTTCGGCGTCGTCGTAGTAAAAAGAGCTCAACTTGATATGTAAAACTGAAAAGAATTAAGCAACAGAAAACGTTTTCGGTGTTTGCATAGCCTGATATAAACACGAGAGGGGTTGGGAGAATTTGAGACAGTTATACAAACCCGAGACGAAGTCGAGGGTTTGCATAACTGTCGAGAATTCTCCCAACCCCTCGAGTAAAAAAAAAATAATGTAAATCAAATTTAATGTCAAACAGAGGGAGTGCTTGCGCAATCACCCGAGCCAGAGGCTCATGATACAGTGCTAGACAATTCCAGATCGAATTTGGAATTTGAAAATGTTTATATCAGGCTATGCAAATCACAGGAAAAAGTTTTCTATCGCTTTTATAAAATATTTCTCAAAATCAGTTCGACAAATGAAGGGAAATTTTGTTTATTAACATCTTGATTCAAAAAGATTTTCTCAATACACGCTCTCGACAATCATCTTTCCTACTAACCAATCGAAACGCGCATCTGATAACGCACGAACCAATGAAACTTCGCGTTACAAAGGGTGCTTACAATTTGGCCAAAAAATGAGGAAATTTCGGTTTGAAGTCAAATGGTAAGGCAATTTTCCGGAAATTCCATCCGGAAATTGAGAAGTACCTGCAGAGGTACTCCTCTTTTTCCGTTCGGAACGGAACGGCGGAAATTTCCTTACCATTTGCCAAACTTTCCAGTTTCCAGTCTCTCATTAGCCGAAAACAATGACGGGAAATCGGATTGCAAATGGTAAGCGCCATTTCGTTCGGTTGGTTTGGTGATTTTGGAAAAACCCTTACCATTATTCAATGCTCGTCCCAACCGGTTCATTCTGACAAATGGTAAGCACCCAAAAAGTCAAAAATTTGTGGCAAAATCGCCAGCGAGCAAGCGAGCGCCGTGTAAATGAAAGCGATATCAGCTTTGAATCCTTCTAAATCTTTGGGAGAACTGATGCCTAAAGTTCGGAGAAAACAGAGGAAATGTTCAAAAGATTTACGCCTCTGTAAGGAAAGAACTTCAAGATGAAATCCCTGTCTTGATCGCTCTTGAAAGTAACGCGAACTTGCCCGATTTGGCAGCCCGAGAAGATGGTTGAGAAGTTGAATCGCTCATCGTGCCTTGTGAAGTTTTGCTCGTTTGGAATCATAGCACAAGCAGGCAAGGTTGAGTTTATTAAGTTAAGTCAAAGGGCATGAATTCCATCATTCTGGTGAGCTGTCTGGTGCATTCTTCCAAGTTTTAATGGTCATTTTTTTGAACATTTGACAGCCAAAAAACGGCAACTGATCGGCCGTGTAAAATTTGATTTGAACAGATTTCGCATTCGCAGTCTGTAGCATATAGTTCGCGTTTAATTTTATTGTTCATCTTTTTTAAAAAACAGAATGTGATTTTGAGAATTTTATTGTAGTAATTAAATGCAAAAATTACCTTGAAAAACGTTTACTGAGTATTTTGTTGCATAATATTTTGTTGTCTTCGCTTGAGCTCCCTCGACGAGGTCGTCTAGCTCACTAACATCAAGGCATGCAAAGCGCTGTTGTTCTTTTTTCTTTTTCTTTCTTTCCAGGGGTCAGAGGAAAAGAGATGGTCAATCCCCAAATCAAAACTTGGAAAAGTTTTCTTCATTTGAATTCCTTAATATTTGTACTTGAGAGTTAGACTACCGGCTTTGAAATGGTTTCAAAATTGTGCCGGGGAAACACAAAGCGTTACGTGACAACCGTGTTTGCATACTCTCATCTAAACACACCTATCGACCAATGAGAATGCGCGTACTGTCTTCAATATTTTATAAAACAAAAAATTATATTTTTCTTTCCGCTGGACAAAAGCGTAAAAAAACTGAATACGCAAAATGAGTTATTGTTGATTTCGGAGGTTTCATCCTCAACTCTGATTGGTCCATTTGAACCAAGTAAGGCCCGGTTCATACATCACATTTCTGCCGTGTCGAATGCAATTCAAACAAAGGATAATGAAGCAAATAATCCTATTATCTATTGTCTCAATCGCATTCGACACGGCAGAAATGTGACATATGAACCGGGCCTAAGGCGGTTACAATACGACCCTTAACTGGAGGGAAAGGTATATTTTGTCGCAAATATTTTAAGTGCCACACTAGGGCTTTCAAGGAATATTTTCTGACACCTGTATTGGTCGCAATAGCCAATCACACCTGTGTTTACAACGGTCAGGGAAAAGCCCGGGAAAAACCGTGTGAAATATAAATCTGACACTGTCCCACTGTCCCTGTGGGCATTCAAGAGTTTCACTCAACTCAGCTCAAAACTATCTTTGATTTAATACAATCAGGTAGCTCCATGTAATAGTTCTATGCAAACATATATATCCAAAATAGGGTGAAGCTGCATTCGCACAGTCATTTAAAAATGTGGTTACTGATCGACGCGATCCGGTGATGGGCAAAATTTCATGCGACTTCTGGATATTACTCTTTGGCAGCTGATTTCTTCATCGAAAAGGCCCTCAACCCAGAGCAAGCAGAAGCGCTGCAGTTTGTGTCGGCGGGCCACAGCCGACACAAGCGACGAGTGGGGTCTGGATCCGAGTAGGCGGGCCGGCGTTGGAAAGTTGGGGCTAGTAACAAGCATTTTGCAAGATTTTGAATCTAGAACCTTGCCGGGTTTGTTCGGGCGGGGTAACCTGTCAATGCAAGTATTCACAAGTTTATTTCATGTATTTTAGTCTTGAGCTGAACATGCTCGCCTCGTCCCAAATTATACCTCCACATCATGAATCCTTTGCACAAGCTGGCAGAGGCCATTGACCTCTCCGGAACCAGTCTGGCTGGCAAATCTGCCGTTCCGAGACCGCAAAATGAATGAACACTAAGTCGACGCCAATCCACCACCGTAAACCGTGGCTACTGGTTCAGTTCAGCCTCAAAATTCACAGCGGGAGCTTTTGTGGTTCCGTTTAGGGTACTGAGCCGGAAAAATATGATAATGTGTTGTTTCAGGATTGGTAACTCTTTTAGTTATTAGTCTCTTTCGCTGCCGTTTTTGGGATGTCACGCAACGTTGCGTGACGTCCCCCAAAATAAAACAAACAAACAAACAACGCACAACCAAAGCCTCGGGGAGAACACAATAGCACAAGCGTCAGGGGTTTCGGAGCGAATTAGACGGATTTTAACCGCGAAAACATCAAGACAGCTTTCAAACTACTTCAAACATTGGGTCATAATAATAATAATAATAATAATAATAATAATAATAATAATAATAATAATAATAATAATAATAATAAAACAATCTTTAAGGAGGAAGCCCCCGTCACGTAAATACGCGGTTTTCAGGGAGGTTCTCCATAAAAAAAAAAGAATTATTAAATTCTAAAATAAGAAATACAAATGTCACAAATCTAAAACTACTAAAACTACGTACTGTCCTAAGAACTATTTACAGACAATTATCTATCAACAATATGACGTTATCTAAGACATTTATCCATTATCTAAAAATGTTCATCCATTAAGAACCTTGTAAGGTTTTTCTTAAAAATTGCGCAATGGCTTTCTTAGAAACCTAAGAAACCATGTTTTCGAGAAACCGAAGGAGCGGCCGAAAAAAACAACAGTTGAAGGGAATTGCACACAAAGTGAGTTGCAGAAAGTACCATTTACATGTACATATATTGGAGAGGATAAAAGAAGATATGATCTTCATATCATTCTCCGCAGTTTAAAGTTAGAAGTCTCGCTGGGCTGAACACAAGCCTGGAACGAGTAGGAATATCGGCTCTGCGGTAAAACAGCACGACGAAACCATTGGCCACGACATACACCTTAATTGTGCGAGTATTTTGGAAAAACGCGCGAAAACCAAGGACAAAAGGCTCTTTCTAGAGTCACTACATTCATTCCTGGGTTCTGACCTGGTGTACCGGGTTCTCAAGGGAATCACCATTGTTCTTTGTTCAGTTGTTTGGGAGTCATTGGCTTGCTATTGTGTATTGTTTGGACCTTGGTAGCAGCTCTTTTGAACCGGTACGCGAGGACAGTACCCATTCCTGGACAAGAACGTTTTGAATGAAAGAGCGCCCTTCCCAAGGGTTGATGCATTATTAGTTGCCTCCCTAAGGGACGATGAACATTGCCGTTTTTGCTAGATATTTGCATTCTTTGACTTGCAGAGGACTTCTCTGGTGAAGACCGGTCGAAAAATTCAGGTTTTTAACCTTTTTAGATCTGTTTTTAACTCCAGAACAGATTGCTCCAATACAACGAGCAGTCTCCCCCAGGCTCTCACCAGTTGTAAATGATCTAGTTAAAGGGGCTCAGTCACGTTCCAAAAGCTTAGCTAAACTTTTCAAATTCGTTGTTTGCAATCCGTGTCATTCTTCTCCGTCTTTAACCATCCTCGTTCCTTTATGGTTTATTATCATCTCTTTGATGTTTTTCTATCTTTGTAAACTGTTATCTTTAGGTTTCCTTCAATTTAACGGTTATTATTTCGATGTTCAAAATAACTCAAGATCATAAATATTCTTGTTCTTCGGCCATTTCAACTTTACAAGGAAAAGAAAACAAACGGCGGTTACAAACATTATCCATAGACAACGCATGGTCTAATAAAAATTTTCTGGTTTACTTGACGTTTCGTATGCTACAACATACATCTTCAGAAGTGAACGGTTATAACTGTTACGAACATTTAAAATACAAAAAATAAAGAGGGGAACTAGAGACGAAATAAAAAACAATGACAAAATTGATACTACCGAAAGTTGGTACTACCGGTAGAAATTAATAAAGAAATAGCTTCTCGCTACCAACATTTTCATTAAGTGAGGGTTTTAACTCACTGATCAAAAGAGTTTCCTTAATTTTACGCTGTAAGTCGGACTTTCCAGTAGCGATGATTTCAAAATGGTCCCATTTGATGTTGTGACCGGTAGAGATTACATGGTCAGCCAAAGCGGAAGCGTGATAATCTTGTGTGAGAGCCTTAAAATGCCTCAAGATGCCGTGACTGAGCCCCTTTAATCTCCAATCAACGCTCATCATGTCCATTATCTTGACAATTCCAGAATGTAATCATTCTGTGTACAGATGTTTTTTAAAACCGACTTACTTTTCATTCGGCTACCTTATAAACCGAGGTTGTGATTTTTAACAAATTTTGTATCTGCAGTGAGGTCATCTTTTATATATAGCGTGAAAACGTAGAAATTCCATTATCAAAGCGTACTTTGTGTCACCGGGCTGATCAATATTGACTTACTATTCTTTATCAATATTTATTAAATCTAAGCGTCTTATGGGATTCGAGAAAAGAAAGCGCTTTTGTCTTTTTTGATCTCATCCTTCTATTGAAAGTTTTATTTTCCAATGATCGAAAAGCGAAAAGTTTGAAAAGA
>JAHPZR010017340.1:0-10609 GCA_019787425.1 Platygyra sinensis
TTGATTGTGGTAATCATACATCTCCTGGCTCTTTTGTGCGAGGTATTGTACTGAGATACGAATCTTAATTAGACAACCGTATCTCAATGTCCAAAAAGGACTACTAAATTCAAATGAAGTTTGGCTGAAAAACTACACAACAAAATCCCGACAAATTACACAATGCCAAATGATTATTTCCAGGAAGAGCGCTTCCAAAAAACAAACATCAGATTTATTTCATTATCTCAACTGACGTCAAGAGAAACAAACCATAGCAACTGACTAAATACAGCTGGAAAGGTCACGAAATGATGGTGTTCCATAAATATGAATAAACTCAAACCTAATAACATAGCATTAGAGGGAGCATAAATTTAGCAGTACTGAAATAGAAAATCAAGTAACCCTTTTTAAATGCTCTGAAATATCACACGATTATATTATCCAACACCAAAAACAAGTTTTACTTTAACAATTTAATAACGAATGAGTAACTTAATAGAATACACTCTAGCTTGCATTTTTATTCTCTAAAATGTTACGAAATTCATTGCCAGTAACAGGACAGACACATGAAAAACTGATGTCAATTTGGTTATTGTCAAATTGTCCGCATCGCAGAAATTATGAATTCATGTGTCTGACGATAAAAATTAACCAATAAGCGCGCGAGAATTTCTGCAGTTATCATATTCTCTGAGTATCTTGAAATTGGTGAATTGAAGGCCCTGGCCAGGCCAAGACGACATAAAAAGGCACTCTTCTTGCGGGGCCACAGCGGGTAATCCCGAGCGAGCAAGATCGGTAGTCAATCACGACGCAGCTGAATTCAGTTCGTGTATTATGCTTGCGCGCGAAATTGGGCGCTATTTTTAAGTTTCAATGTGTGTCCACCGTCTAGAGGGGTCTGAATAGGGGTGGTGGAATCTCAGTTTTCAGTTGAATTTTTGGCTTCTTATTTTGATTGTAGTTTTTTTCACTTTCTATAAACGTGCTAATTGGCGTGGGTTAATACTTTCGAAGAAAAAAGTTTCTAGTAAGTTACAGAAATTATTACTCACCTGAGGGACATTTTGTTTTTCATACAGGTCAACAGTAACGAATCCATATTCCTGCTGGACACCGTAAGAGGTTACAAAATCACTAAACCAACCAATGTTTTCCATCTGCGAAGAGAATGAAAGAAGTTAACGTCCAATAACAAAGAAACATTTTCGAGCTATGAAGTTTAGAAGTACGAGAAATGCTGTGGGAGCAAGAGCTGTAGGGGAGTGTTTCTACAGCTTTTTCAAGTTCTTTCAAACGTTTACGAGTCTCTCTTTAACTCGATCGAAACGGAGAAAATGTTTCCTTATTCTTTTAGAAAACACCTCAAAGAAGAGAACAGAAAATTACTCGTTTTAATTTGACTACTGATCAGAATGTAAGTTCTCTTTCCACTCCTTAAATCTGACAGCTCGTGTTAGTATTAGGTCCCTATAAAGGCTGGTTTTCATTAGTGACTGAATCCTTATCAGAAGCGCAGAGTGATACGATCTAGTTACAATCTACACCGACAGAGTCGAAAGCACAACACCCAATCAGCTTATTACTCCGTCGCTTACGATCTAGGGAAATCTAGATTGTCCGAAACGGAAGCAGAACCGGTAGATTCAGAAAATCACAATGCTCGATACTGGGCCTTGTGATTAGTAAGTTCTTCCGCTTCTGCTTCCGTTTCCCACAATCTAGTTTTCACTGGACCATTAGCGACAGCGACAGAGTCGTAAGTAATGGAAACGTTCCGATTCTTCCGACTCCGCTCCGATTTTCGATTTTTCACTAGGTCCTAAGTTCTCTAAGTTCGATTTTTTACTAGGTCCCAAGTTCTTACGACTCCGACTCCGACTCTGCTGCTAGTAAAAACCAGTCTTACCAGTTACTGTATGAAACATGGCTTTTAACATGGGCTTTCTTAGATCTTTAAGGTCAGAACAATTAGCGCGCTTTACGGCAGGTACTCCACAGACGATCTGCCTATGTGCATGCGTCTTGATGCGTTTATTGAGGTCCTGGCCAAGTAACAGCACTTTGTTATGTCCCTCTTGCTCGCAAGTTAAACGCTTGTACCAAGATGTAAATTACGGCTAACAGCAAGGCCGCATAAAACGGGTAAAATAAGAGACTGTGTTGGTTTCCTATCCTCGCAGGGTGGTTCTCTCGGGTTGACGAGAAATACGTACGTATCTCATGCAATAGGCACTTTGCACGATCCGGTCACATGGTGCAAAGTCACAAATGCTGGTGAGCAAGTTGCACAGCGGGATTTCCAAAACAAAAGGCAGGTAGGTTAAGGTGGACTTGAACGAAACGTACCTGCATAAATGGCGTTTTCATTTTGTTGATTTTCTTTATCGATCCAGGTTTGATCTTGTTTGCTAGACTTGAATAATCGAAAAAAAAAATTGAAAATTAACTGCATCAAACAAGCAATATTGAACTGGCAAGTTTCTAGTTGAGGCCACGCTCTGTTCTGTATGCGCGGCCAAGATTGGAAACTGGACACAGAAATAGCTGGGAGGGTTAGGGTAGATTACAAACTATTGTTAGAGAAATCTGGAACCTGTGTTTATCCCACGGATTCCGGAGAGCAGCCAAACTCAACCCTGTAGGAGAGTGCACTCTGTTTTGGACCACAGTTCCTCTAGTCTTGACTCATTCTCGTCCCCAGGAGCTGCGCTCCTTTTGGTCAGCACCAGATCCTCTGGCCAGGTCCAATACCGGAAGTCCGCGATTCACAGACTTCCCGTCACTCTGCGCATGCTCAGAGTCAAGTCTGACAAATCTGATATTGGTTCTGGTCTGAATCTACTGTGTTTACAAAGCCATTCAGACCCGCAATCTCACTGGACCTGGCCAGAGGTCGTGATTCTTGGTGCTGACCAAACGGAGCGCGGCCACTGGGGACGAGAATGTCTTGACTCTGTCTCAACAGATCGATAAAAGGGCAGAGACGAAATCCATAGGCTTCATTTATAACAGCTACTGTCACCTTTCTACGAAAAGCGCCGTCCAGATGGGCCTGTAAGCCCGGGCCTCCCCCGGGCCCGGGGGGTACTCCCTTATATGAGCTATATAGGTATGTGCAGCCCTAAAGGGTATGGTTTTTCACCCGTTTTGGTCATAAATAGGGTATCGATTTTAGCTGATTTTGGCCAATTTGGTCATAAATAGGGTATGGTTTTTGTACTCTGGCCTTGATGATTTTAAGCCGAGAAGAGAAGCCACTTTTTCATTATTACCGAAAAGAAAATCAACAAAGCCCTTCACAAATTATGTTTACGGTAATTTAACATTGGTTTGAACTAGGGAACTAATTATAACGTAGGTCTGAAACAGGATTTTCATGTAAGGTTCAGGTCATAAATAGGGTTTCGAATTTTTGATCAGGCCATAAATAGGGTAGGGATTATCGCAGATTTTGGTCATAAATAGGGTAAGGGTTTTGGGAAGCGGGCCGCACATCCCCACCCAATTTTTCAGGAGTACCCACCCCCCCCCCCCCCCCCTTCCCCCGGGCCTGTAAGCGCTACAAGCTCGAAAGTGGACTTGATTACTTCCCACAAGCAGATTCTTATTATTCTATTTCAAGTAATAACAACCGCAGCAGAGATTTACGTTTATGTGACTAAATTGTCAAAATATAAGCTGAATCAGAATATCATACAGTACTTGCAAAGTGCTTGTCCGTCCTTCAACGCTTCAGCAAAGTCTGTAGGATCATCTGAGGGAACTGTAGCACCAGTTGCCCTGTTAATCCACGCGCAGATTTCACTCGCCACTTCTTTATCCCACTTTGAGGCCATCTAACCAAATAAAAAATATCTTTATAAAATATAAGTATACTCCTAGAAATCGTAAGCAAGTGAAAGGTTGAGGTATGGAACGAAATTACACGCTTTGGGGGAGGCGAGGGTCAGAGCGGATGTGATCGATTTATGTTTATACGTGCGGACTGGAGACTTCAGAAATTTGAATTTTATCAGAATCGGTGACACGCTAGGGACGTGATAAATATTTTATTTCAAGCCTAAATAGGTAGCAGTTTTTTGTTTTAAAAATTATTCCTCTTAGTACATTTCTAGAAGGTTGAATATTTTTAAGTTTGAGATCTTGTAAACTGGTTGCAGGAAAACTAGATCAGAGAAAAGGGCAAGTTAAAATTGGCATGTTGAACGACGTAGTGACCAAAATATTTTCACCTGCCATCGACGCGGACGAAACAACTTGCACGGAAATCTAAAATCTCAGTTACTTTCGCTTATAGCGAAGCTGTATTCAAATGTTTTCTAAAGCTAAGGAATTAAATCCAGGTCTATAGATTCTCTAAATTATTTGAGCTGACCATTCGTTGCCTGGGGTTATTATTTTTCTGTATGGCAGAAATTGCTCTTGGCAATACAAATTTCTTAAGTACTCGTTTAATCAGCCTTACTCGATAAGGTTTCTTCAGTGAACTATTCATTTAACTCACAGAGAAAGATAAAACTATACCTCGTTCAAGCAGTTGCCCTTGGAGGATTGCTCTAGTAAACGTGGTTCTTGAATCAAGAAGTCAAACAAGCGCAAGCGAAGACTAGACTCGAATGGCTCGCTCTCGTAACAGCAGTAATTTGCAACGTAATTAACATAAGACAAGACGCATGCCTGCGTGAACGGTTTGACATCCTTACCCCCTACATTCCTTTCGAACAAAGGTGAGACGTATTAAAATGCGCCAGTTGACTGTGTAAAATTTGCAATTTGAAATGCCAGCGTTTTTTTTTATTGACGCCCGCGTAAATTACACACGACCCACCCCTATTAAATTCCATGGCGTTTGAAATATTTCAGGGCGAGCAATAACACTGAAAAAAACCATATGTTCAGTAACCAAAGGCACAAGATCAGGTTTGAAGACGTCGTTTAATTTTTAAAAAGGCAACTGGAACGTCACTAAACAAAAGGTTTAATGAGCAGAACAATGACTCTGCACGTGCGTTATAAATCTTTGTACATTTCTTTGCCGTCCTCTGCAAAACAACAACGTGAAATGACAAATTCTGTGTTGTCTGAAGAACGTGAACTACGACGGATAATTTTTCAAAATTCTATTTCAAAGTTATCGCTCTGTTCCAAATTTAGTTTCGCGGCAGTGATAAACAAAGTAAATGACATAGATAAAAAATAAATTCATTTTTTAATCGACCTTGTCTTCGGCGTCGTCGTAGTAAAAAGAGCTCAACTTGATATGTAAAACTGAAAAGAATTAAGCAACAGAAAACGTTTTCGGTGTTTGCATAGCCTGATATAAACACGAGAGGGGTTGGGAGAATTTGAGACAGTTATACAAACCCGAGACGAAGTCGAGGGTTTGCATAACTGTCGAGAATTCTCCCAACCCCTCGAGTAAAAAAAAAATAATGTAAATCAAATTTAATGTCAAACAGAGGGAGTGCTTGCGCAATCACCCGAGCCAGAGGCTCATGATACAGTGCTAGACAATTCCAGATCGAATTTGGAATTTGAAAATGTTTATATCAGGCTATGCAAATCACAGGAAAAAGTTTTCTATCGCTTTTATAAAATATTTCTCAAAATCAGTTCGACAAATGAAGGGAAATTTTGTTTATTAACATCTTGATTCAAAAAGATTTTCTCAATACACGCTCTCGACAATCATCTTTCCTACTAACCAATCGAAACGCGCATCTGATAACGCACGAACCAATGAAACTTCGCGTTACAAAGGGTGCTTACAATTTGGCCAAAAAATGAGGAAATTTCGGTTTGAAGTCAAATGGTAAGGCAATTTTCCGGAAATTCCATCCGGAAATTGAGAAGTACCTGCAGAGGTACTCCTCTTTTTCCGTTCGGAACGGAACGGCGGAAATTTCCTTACCATTTGCCAAACTTTCCAGTTTCCAGTCTCTCATTAGCCGAAAACAATGACGGGAAATCGGATTGCAAATGGTAAGCGCCATTTCGTTCGGTTGGTTTGGTGATTTTGGAAAAACCCTTACCATTATTCAATGCTCGTCCCAACCGGTTCATTCTGACAAATGGTAAGCACCCAAAAAGTCAAAAATTTGTGGCAAAATCGCCAGCGAGCAAGCGAGCGCCGTGTAAATGAAAGCGATATCAGCTTTGAATCCTTCTAAATCTTTGGGAGAACTGATGCCTAAAGTTCGGAGAAAACAGAGGAAATGTTCAAAAGATTTACGCCTCTGTAAGGAAAGAACTTCAAGATGAAATCCCTGTCTTGATCGCTCTTGAAAGTAACGCGAACTTGCCCGATTTGGCAGCCCGAGAAGATGGTTGAGAAGTTGAATCGCTCATCGTGCCTTGTGAAGTTTTGCTCGTTTGGAATCATAGCACAAGCAGGCAAGGTTGAGTTTATTAAGTTAAGTCAAAGGGCATGAATTCCATCATTCTGGTGAGCTGTCTGGTGCATTCTTCCAAGTTTTAATGGTCATTTTTTTGAACATTTGACAGCCAAAAAACGGCAACTGATCGGCCGTGTAAAATTTGATTTGAACAGATTTCGCATTCGCAGTCTGTAGCATATAGTTCGCGTTTAATTTTATTGTTCATCTTTTTTAAAAAACAGAATGTGATTTTGAGAATTTTATTGTAGTAATTAAATGCAAAAATTACCTTGAAAAACGTTTACTGAGTATTTTGTTGCATAATATTTTGTTGTCTTCGCTTGAGCTCCCTCGACGAGGTCGTCTAGCTCACTAACATCAAGGCATGCAAAGCGCTGTTGTTCTTTTTTCTTTTTCTTTCTTTCCAGGGGTCAGAGGAAAAGAGATGGTCAATCCCCAAATCAAAACTTGGAAAAGTTTTCTTCATTTGAATTCCTTAATATTTGTACTTGAGAGTTAGACTACCGGCTTTGAAATGGTTTCAAAATTGTGCCGGGGAAACACAAAGCGTTACGTGACAACCGTGTTTGCATACTCTCATCTAAACACACCTATCGACCAATGAGAATGCGCGTACTGTCTTCAATATTTTATAAAACAAAAAATTATATTTTTCTTTCCGCTGGACAAAAGCGTAAAAAAACTGAATACGCAAAATGAGTTATTGTTGATTTCGGAGGTTTCATCCTCAACTCTGATTGGTCCATTTGAACCAAGTAAGGCCCGGTTCATACATCACATTTCTGCCGTGTCGAATGCAATTCAAACAAAGGATAATGAAGCAAATAATCCTATTATCTATTGTCTCAATCGCATTCGACACGGCAGAAATGTGACATATGAACCGGGCCTAAGGCGGTTACAATACGACCCTTAACTGGAGGGAAAGGTATATTTTGTCGCAAATATTTTAAGTGCCACACTAGGGCTTTCAAGGAATATTTTCTGACACCTGTATTGGTCGCAATAGCCAATCACACCTGTGTTTACAACGGTCAGGGAAAAGCCCGGGAAAAACCGTGTGAAATATAAATCTGACACTGTCCCACTGTCCCTGTGGGCATTCAAGAGTTTCACTCAACTCAGCTCAAAACTATCTTTGATTTAATACAATCAGGTAGCTCCATGTAATAGTTCTATGCAAACATATATATCCAAAATAGGGTGAAGCTGCATTCGCACAGTCATTTAAAAATGTGGTTACTGATCGACGCGATCCGGTGATGGGCAAAATTTCATGCGACTTCTGGATATTACTCTTTGGCAGCTGATTTCTTCATCGAAAAGGCCCTCAACCCAGAGCAAGCAGAAGCGCTGCAGTTTGTGTCGGCGGGCCACAGCCGACACAAGCGACGAGTGGGGTCTGGATCCGAGTAGGCGGGCCGGCGTTGGAAAGTTGGGGCTAGTAACAAGCATTTTGCAAGATTTTGAATCTAGAACCTTGCCGGGTTTGTTCGGGCGGGGTAACCTGTCAATGCAAGTATTCACAAGTTTATTTCATGTATTTTAGTCTTGAGCTGAACATGCTCGCCTCGTCCCAAATTATACCTCCACATCATGAATCCTTTGCACAAGCTGGCAGAGGCCATTGACCTCTCCGGAACCAGTCTGGCTGGCAAATCTGCCGTTCCGAGACCGCAAAATGAATGAACACTAAGTCGACGCCAATCCACCACCGTAAACCGTGGCTACTGGTTCAGTTCAGCCTCAAAATTCACAGCGGGAGCTTTTGTGGTTCCGTTTAGGGTACTGAGCCGGAAAAATATGATAATGTGTTGTTTCAGGATTGGTAACTCTTTTAGTTATTAGTCTCTTTCGCTGCCGTTTTTGGGATGTCACGCAACGTTGCGTGACGTCCCCCAAAATAAAACAAACAAACAAACAACGCACAACCAAAGCCTCGGGGAGAACACAATAGCACAAGCGTCAGGGGTTTCGGAGCGAATTAGACGGATTTTAACCGCGAAAACATCAAGACAGCTTTCAAACTACTTCAAACATTGGGTCATAATAATAATAATAATAATAATAATAATAATAATAATAATAATAATAATAATAATAATAATAATAAAACAATCTTTAAGGAGGAAGCCCCCGTCACGTAAATACGCGGTTTTCAGGGAGGTTCTCCATAAAAAAAAAAGAATTATTAAATTCTAAAATAAGAAATACAAATGTCACAAATCTAAAACTACTAAAACTACGTACTGTCCTAAGAACTATTTACAGACAATTATCTATCAACAATATGACGTTATCTAAGACATTTATCCATTATCTAAAAATGTTCATCCATTAAGAACCTTGTAAGGTTTTTCTTAAAAATTGCGCAATGGCTTTCTTAGAAACCTAAGAAACCATGTTTTCGAGAAACCGAAGGAGCGGCCGAAAAAAACAACAGTTGAAGGGAATTGCACACAAAGTGAGTTGCAGAAAGTACCATTTACATGTACATATATTGGAGAGGATAAAAGAAGATATGATCTTCATATCATTCTCCGCAGTTTAAAGTTAGAAGTCTCGCTGGGCTGAACACAAGCCTGGAACGAGTAGGAATATCGGCTCTGCGGTAAAACAGCACGACGAAACCATTGGCCACGACATACACCTTAATTGTGCGAGTATTTTGGAAAAACGCGCGAAAACCAAGGACAAAAGGCTCTTTCTAGAGTCACTACATTCATTCCTGGGTTCTGACCTGGTGTACCGGGTTCTCAAGGGAATCACCATTGTTCTTTGTTCAGTTGTTTGGGAGTCATTGGCTTGCTATTGTGTATTGTTTGGACCTTGGTAGCAGCTCTTTTGAACCGGTACGCGAGGACAGTACCCATTCCTGGACAAGAACGTTTTGAATGAAAGAGCGCCCTTCCCAAGGGTTGATGCATTATTAGTTGCCTCCCTAAGGGACGATGAACATTGCCGTTTTTGCTAGATATTTGCATTCTTTGACTTGCAGAGGACTTCTCTGGTGAAGACCGGTCGAAAAATTCAGGTTTTTAACCTTTTTAGATCTGTTTTTAACTCCAGAACAGATTGCTCCAATACAACGAGCAGTCTCCCCCAGGCTCTCACCAGTTGTAAATGATCTAGTTAAAGGGGCTCAGTCACGTTCCAAAAGCTTAGCTAAACTTTTCAAATTCGTTGTTTGCAATCCGTGTCATTCTTCTCCGTCTTTAACCATCCTCGTTCCTTTATGGTTTATTATCATCTCTTTGATGTTTTTCTATCTTTGTAAACTGTTATCTTTAGGTTTCCTTCAATTTAACGGTTATTATTTCGATGTTCAAAATAACTCAAGATCATAAATATTCTTGTTCTTCGGCCATTTCAACTTTACAAGGAAAAGAAAACAAACGGCGGTTACAAACATTATCCATAGACAACGCATGGTCTAATAAAAATTTTCTGGTTTACTTGACGTTTCGTATGCTACAACATACATCTTCAGAAGTGAACGGTTATAACTGTTACGAACATTTAAAATACAAAAAATAAAGAGGGGAACTAGAGACGAAATAAAAAACAATGACAAAATTGATACTACCGAAAGTTGGTACTACCGGTAGAAATTAATAAAGAAATAGCTTCTCGCTACCAACATTTTCATTAAGTGAGGGTTTTAACTCACTGATCAAAAGAGTTTCCTTAATTTTACGCTGTAAGTCGGACTTTCCAGTAGCGATGATTTCAAAATGGTCCCATTTGATGTTGTGACCGGTAGAGATTACATGGTCAGCCAAAGCGGAAGCGTGATAATCTTGTGTGAGAGCCTTAAAATGCCTCAAGATGCCGTGACTGAGCCCCTTTAATCTCCAATCAACGCTCATCATGTCCATTATCTTGACAATTCCAGAATGTAATCATTCTGTGTACAGATGTTTTTTAAAACCGACTTACTTTTCATTCGGCTACCTTATAAACCGAGGTTGTGATTTTTAACAAATTTTGTATCTGCAGTGAGGTCATCTTTTATATATAGCGTGAAAACGTAGAAATTCCATTATCAAAGCGTACTTTGTGTCACCGGGCTGATCAATATTGACTTACTATTCTTTATCAATATTTATTAAATCTAAGCGTCTTATGGGATTCGAGAAAAGAAAGCGCTTTTGTCTTTTTTGATCTCATCCTTCTATTGAAAGTTTTATTTTCCAATGATCGAAAAGCGAAAAGTTTGA
>JAHPZR010017341.1:0-22500 GCA_019787425.1 Platygyra sinensis
AAAATTTTAGTGAGATCCGTTTTCACTTTCGCTTCAAGACCATGCTTGCTCTCTTTTGCTTCATGTCATAACCTGCAGAAAAAGATAAACATGATTAAGTTTTCATCTTACTTTGCACAAAATTCCAACCATTTTCTTTATTCTTTAAAGTGGTACTACGACCAAACGAACAATTCTTTTTTTCTTTGGATTTCAAAACTATGCTAACTAAACACTAACTGACCCAAGTTTTAAGTTCTGGTTTAAAGAAGACACCTGTTTATTTTAACGGGAATTTCCTTACTTATTGGTCCGCCATTACTAACCGTTTAAAATCTTGAGAGAGCTGGATCGAGGAGAAAATGCCGTTAGACTCACTAGTTTAAGAATGCAATGCGTGTGTAAATTAATTTGCAGTACGGGAGTTTTCAGGGGCTTTCAGACTTTTAAACACGTGTTTTGCAGGTATAATAAATTGCGTTAACTTTACACGCTGAAATTTTAAGCTAATGAGTAAATGACGTCATGTTCTCTAGATCCAACACTCTGAGGTCTAACCGCTCAGTTTTGAACGTGAGTAATGGCGGACCGTAAAATCCAACACTTACACTCAAAGTAAACAGCCTTTGGCTAAAACTCAAAGCTCAAAACTTTGCTAGTTAGGTATTAAGCGAACACGCTTTCAAAATCTGAAGGAAAAAAAAGAAATGATTTTTTGATCATAGTACCACTTTAGAATAGCCGGTTTGATGATCTAAACTGCATGAGCCAAGCATTTTTTGATCAAACTATTTCTAGGGCAGTACTGCATATCCTGAAGCTTGTTAACTGGGCTGAGATAAAGCAAAGGGAAGACACTAAGCTGGAATTGAATGGCTCAGAATCAAGCCCAAAGCCTCTTTAATAGAATCACTGCTTTTCAATTTTAAATTATCTTTCTTCCCAGCTAGTCAATGAGTCGAATCAAAAATGAATTTCCTCTGTTGCCGTCTTTGGCGTTGGCATAACTGAAATAAGGGATTTATTAAAATTGGTTAACTCAAGCCAAGAAGTTAAAGTACGCGTCGACCGCGTAGCGTTTTTGTTTTTTTAATTTTTGTTTTGTACAACCCGTCCCACAGCCCTCTTCGGCATGTATAAATATTTTCTAACCTTTCTTAAATAGCGCTAGTGGGGGCGGCGCTGCGATTCTGTCATAGAAGTCTTCGACAGGCTGCTGAGGTTCTCCTTCTTTATTGTACATCATTTCTCTACCGGCTCTGATGAATGAATCCCCTCTCTGCACAACTGTGCTCATTACAAGGAAGATAGCGAATGCTATCACAGTGCCGTGTTTCATGATAAATAATTATTTTGTTTCTCTACGATATAGAGAAAGAAAGAGAAGTAAGTATTGTTATTAATATCAACCTTGACGACTATACAAGGCCACGATTTTCAAGGTAGACCTGGTTACGTTTTAACAGATATGTCCAGGATTGAACGCTAATGAGATTCAAATTCCTGATGATAAGCATCACAAAGTGTCCTCATTGGTAAAAAGTCACCTAATCACACACAATTCAGTCAAATATGAAGAAATATGAAAATTGCAAAATAACTCTGTCAAATATGAAGTACTAATAAAACAATACTTGTGTTCAATCCCGGACATAAGTGTAAGATTGGAAATAAGATCGAGGACAATGTCGACTAAAAAAATGAATTATATTTAACCTACGAATCTTGCGATAATTTTGCGTCACTCAGTTTGTCTATGACTATCAGAGCCATCTCAAAAATGATAAGTAAGGCAATAATGAACTCAAAAACTAAAATCAAAAATTGGCCATCGTTGCTCTCTTTCTGTAAACTACGCTGAATTTGGGTACTGATATGATATGTATGCAAGTAAGCTAGTGGCAACCTTCAAATAGATAAATAGAAACTTTATTAATGTGTCAATGTCTAATATGTATGCAAGTAGGCTAATGGCAACCTTCAAATAGATAGATAGAAACTTTATTAATGTGTCAATGTCTAGTAGTTTGGGAAAATATACAATAAATATATTACTGGTACCGATGCCTTTAAAGTTAAATCTTGCCATCATAATGAACTAACCATCTAAAATTAATAGAATATAAGATGCCTAAGGGGTGTCTAGATCACGCCCACGGAAAATATAAAAGTATTTTCATAATTCACATGGGAGAATATATATATTTTAAGTGTTACCAAAAACAATGAAATGTTTCCCACCAGCAGAAGCAAAAGAAAACTGACAAATACAAAGGGATCGAAGAGATTTCCTTGTACCTGATACGGCAACGTTTATTACGCAATGACGGGTGTCAAAAATAATAGAAAACATAACCAAATGAAGGATTCACCACGAATTAAAAGTTTATTTCTCATTTTTAATTTAAATTCATGGCTCACGGTTATTAAGGAAGTCATAATTCACAGAAAAGTACCCGTTCCCCAGGAAAAAATAATTTTCACGAATCCTGAAAATAGCCCTAACTACTCCTAGAATAAAGCAAAACTGAACACAGTGTTCTTAATGCGGATCTAGTATCGACTGTTAAACAAAATATTAAGGTAATTGTATCATCGGCCATGGTAACTTAAAGCATGGGCTGAATCTTAAGTGAGGAAGAAAAATCTCAGCGGTAAGCTATAACTGAGGAAGAAGAAACATGTATTATAAGTCTTTTCTGAAAGAACATTATTGGGTTTCAATTATAGTAAAAAAAAAGTAATCTATCCTAAAGAAAAATAAACCGCAAAAAAAACAGATCACGAATGAGACCGAGGGACCCATGCGCGGTGCCGCCCAAATAGAAAATTCAGTTAAAAAAGCAAAAAAAAAAAAATAAAAATACACAAATAATATCAACATGTGTACTAAGTGCGGTGACAAGTGCACGATCTTACAAGTGACCAAATGCACGGACATTCCACTTCCAATGCTGTTTTAAAAGTTTTTAATAAAGTAAAGAGAGAAAAAAATTATAGAAAACACTTTGAAAAGATTTTTTTGTGTTTTTGCTTTTTTGTCATTTAAGACAATCAGATACGTATTTAGTATTGCAGAAGAGGAAGCAGTTGTTTGCTGTTATCGCGTCCGAAGAACCGATTATTTGTTTTCAGTTCGCAGTCAATATCTCAGCTGTTTTCATGGGAGGAAATTTCATTGTCTTTGTTTTTGCTCTCTTCTGTCGGAAAACGTTTTTTTGTAAAGCTCCTTTGTTGCAGGTCTGAAAAATGCCAAATTGTAAGGGCAAACGACAACATTTCAACCAATGAAGATCTTGTACCAGAAATTAGGTATAATTACGAGATTATCTTTCAACATCCTGACCAAAAGGGTAATTCAGTTGGCATTGATCAATTTTAGTTCTCGATTCAGAACTGAATTGTTGTTTTTAATTCCATGAGTCTTAAAGCGCTTATAAGAAATTGCTAATAGTATGTAATCGTTTTTTATTTAGAAGAAATCAAAGTGATCACTTTCCAGATTACGTATCCACGATACTAAGACATTTATTTTCTGGTCGCATCAAATTGTTCCTTCTGAGATTTCCGATGTTACCGAAGTGCATAGATGGTTCAGATTCCAATCTGATGGTCTTGTTGTCCAGATTGAAAATGATATAAATGATCAACTTAATGTCGGACAACACGCATTTTTTTTTTCATGGAAATAACACAGTGCACTGAAATAGAAACGAAACTTTGGAGTCAACTTACTTTAGAGACAAAGTTTGTTTACAATATTTCCGAGTGTCTAATTCTAAGGAAGATATTATTGGACTTTTTCGCCAATTATTTAGGGGCCGTAATATTGTTTGCAATAAGAACTTTCTCTAAAGAAAAAAAAATCCTATAGACTTACTTCATCATGACAATCTTAATTCCCCCGTGTACGTGTTTTAATAACGTTAAATGAAATACAAATGAGAGCTAGGAAATGTGCATCAAAATGGTGATGATTTGTTTGAAACCGCTTTTCTATGAACAGCCGTATTTTGCACAGCAAATCAATAGTACAACTATAATGTCTACATAAGTTCTTGAAGAGGACAAGAAAAAAAGATGGCCCAAGAGTTAAGCGATAGAAACTTAATATAACGTGCAAGGAAATAAAATCTTGGTCTAAATGAGACTCTAGATTTCTATTTTCCATGTTGTTCTATGGCTAAGCCGTTTAAGAAAGGAAAATTCCAGCAAAACGTTCAAAAATTAAAAGTTCTAAATAACGTAAACTTTGACTTCAAGTATCAAACGTAAATAACGCTACAGAACATTTTAGTAATATTCAGGCATTTTAACATTTTAACTTTGATTTGCTGTTAGGGTGAAGTTTACAATTTACGACAACGGCCCTGCACAATACCGCAAATCGGAGTCCCGATCATTTCAAGAAAGTGTATTCTACAATTTTAAACTTATATAAAAATCATTTTAAAATAAAAATACGATTGAACTTATTATTTACGCTCTGTTAAATAAGTTCAGTTGTGTCAAAGAGAAGTGGTCAGTTTAAAGGAACCTACCTATTTTTTTTCTGTGCTTTCGAGCAGCTTGTTCAACGAGCTGTCTTTAGTTAATAAGACTAAGATGAGATGCTAAGCTTGTTAATTTATAGACAGATACTATTCATAACACTAAATCAAGAGAACGGATGTATTAACGTAGGACTATTACTTAGATCGATAGTGAAACAAAAGGTCCCTGATTTCTGTTGGAGCTAAGGAAACGAATTTGTCACTGATCAATACAGTTTCTTTCCGAAAGCGTGAGAAAAATCCTTCACACGCAGAAACTGGGAGCCAAATTTTCTGTGCTTTCAATTATTATCGGGCATTTTTTCACCTTAGTCAAGACAGTCATTTCAATATGTGATTTAACGAGGAGATAACTCAGTACCTCACATCTGTGCGATAAAATCAAAAACAAAATTTAAAAAAGAGATTTTGAAACGAATTTGAAAACCTCTTGTTCTTTATGATCCCATAAAAAAACTGAAAAGCCTGTAGAAGATAAACTATTAACTGCAGAAAAAGAAGCTAGACTCGTTTAAAGGAATAAACATTGTTCGGCATTTTAAGTTGAATGAATAGACCATTACACTTCAACCGCTTGCACTCACGTATGAATACATTAAAAGTTGATCCAATTATTCCAGAGGTGAATGGCATATAAAAACTTTTCTCAGAGATCATAAGATTAACTAAGACTTAGGGAAACCACATATCATTCAAATGATAAGGCAAAATTGAAAACTCACTAATACGTCAGTAGCTTAGAACAATACTGTATGGTCCTTAGAGAAGTAGTCTCGTTATCTAAGTGGTGGTTATCTTTCAATTGAGGAAGCTCCTTAACTTCCTTGTGGTTTTTCCCTGTCAAGCGTTTTAACCCGCGTCAAATAATTTTGAGCTTATTTGACTGCTCGGTTGTTTCAAAGCGTTAGGTCTGTCAAGAATGTCGACCAAACTGTTTCAGTTTGTGCAGTCAACGAAAAAGTTATTTCTAAGTGAAATAGAATGCTTTGTTCTTGCTTTTATGTTGTTTTTCTGTAATTGTATTTGTTATTCAACCCTTGCCGGTGAAAAAGAAGAATACAATTATGCCATGCAAATAACATTTATATCTCGTAAAAATTTTTCTTTTTGTTTTACGGATTTTCTGTTATTAGCGCAAATAAAACAGCGGTAAAACATATCATTCTTCTTACTGTTTTGTTCAGCTGAAGATAAATTATTAAAGTGTGAATGTCGATGTTATAACAAATACTTATAGCCCACGAGCAGGCTCTTTTGACAGATCCTAGTGAAAACATAATAAAAAAAAAACAATTTGTAGTGGGGTTCATGGTCAATTGATTTCAAAGCCTGAACGAAAAGGCGAACTAAGATTTATCTCGTTGTCGGAGTATAAAGAAAACCATTTCCCAAGCGCAGATGATTCTGACCGCTGCCTGGTTAGCTCAGTTGGTAGAGCGCCGGACTGCTTTGCGGGAGGTCGAGGGTTCGAGCCCCACACCGGAACGGCTCTCAGGGTCTGAAAATAACTGAGGAGGACGTGCTGCCTCTGTAATATTAGTGACCTTAAAATTGAGGTTTTTCGGCATTTCCCGCGCACCACGAACGTCGAGAAATCACGTGACCAGTGCGGTGGCGTCAGGTTTGCAGTTTGAGTTTCACGGCGGTTTGTACCGCAAGAACACTTTTTAGAGGTAAGTGATTTACCGCAAGGATTTTTGCACCCTAAAACATCACAATCCCACGTTTGAGAGTAAATAATTCTTTTAAAACTCTTTCGCTTAACTATCGAATTCTCCTTCATAGAAATGTAATTTTGTAGACGATTTCACAGCTAAAACAGAAGTGAACGAACTGATGACAACAAACATGGCAGCCAGCTATTTGTTGTTGGAATTGTTTCCCAGTAAATTACTTTTTGGTGACAGTTTCTGATGATATGTGAATTGTCTCCTAGATGGACGCTTAAGTGGAGACTGACAACTAATTGGGTGCATCTCACTTTATTTACACGAGAAAGACAACCTAAGTTTGCATCTTTATGTATGATAATGAAGGATAAAAATCTTGATAAGCAGAAATGTGTGCATTTTTAAAATACCATCTAGATTGCAAGGCCTCATTTGCCGTTACGTTCAAAGTACAGTAAATCACCTTATTAAGTGAAGGGGGAGTGTGTGAAAGAGAACGGCCAGAGTTCTGTTTTTAAAACATTCGTATGCATAAATCTAGTCAGTTCGACCTAGTGTTTAGTGTGACAATTCAACATTTTTGCCAATTATGCCTGAACAAATTCGATCGCCAATCGGTATTTCAAAACAAAGAACTACCTAAACATCTTCTCACAATCGGTTCTCATTTGGGTCTTCAAAATTCAGACGAGGGCCCAACAATCGGGGTTCTGGGAAAGCATTTTCTAGAAATAATAGATCGATGTCTTCATCACTCGAAGAAGAGCCTTAAAAACTGCTAGTATTATACAGCCGCATAACGTCCAGCAGATCTTTGTAGTCGTGCTTGATTTAAACAGGACCGATGATTTAGTATTCTCCCGTCCATTAATCAATAAAATCCAACGAACACATTAAATATCATCTAACCTTCGTGCAGTCTTGTTTTTGTACTCATTTTCCATATTTTAGCAATGAATTAACCTGCGAATCTTAAGTCCGAAATATGGGTAGACGGCAAACTTGAAACCGCGGCTTGCCGTTTGTGGTAAGATCGCCAAACCTCGAACTTAAGGTCTCTATTATATCTGCAAATGGTTAGACGTTCAGGTCTTCTCGGATAAGGAATATAAACCGTAGGCCCCGTCTCCTGCATTTTCGATGTTATGGTTAGCAGGGGACGTAAAAGAACCCGCACGCTTATCGCAAAGAGTAGGGCATGAAGTTCCCGGTGTTGTGGTCTGGCCTTTGTTGTTACACTAAGGGTTGGGGTGGGAAATGCTTGGAGATATTAGTTACGATAAAGCTACTCTAAAATACGAGGGTAAATAAAGTATTTACTCTTCACTCACTCACTTTATTTGATAACCTTAAGTGATTTTTCCTTATATTATGCCTTCTAGATCTAACAATCAATGAGTCAGCAAAGGACGTAACCAAGTAATGCTTTAAGAGAAAGTTAGCGTTTCAAGTTGCACCCCATGGCTAAGGGTTCTTCCTCAACAAATCATGAGTCTAAACCATGTGGTTTTCCTTTAGACAAATTTTCTTTTGCGTTCAAACGGTTCATCCATACAAAATCCTTATAAATTACTGCGATCTATATTTGAATATACATAACTTTTTTATTTACAATTAACAATAGCCCTTTTCACGGTTAGCTTTTCTCATTTGCATTACAATGAATTCTAGCATGTATGTGAGGCAATTTCGGGCTATTTTGCAGTTTTAGCCCGAAATTGCCTCGCATCCACGTTGGATTACATTGTAATGCAAATGAGAAAAATTAACCGTGAAATGGGCTATTGCGTTTTAAAGATTACCGTTACGTTATGCTTTAAAACGGCTTGAGCCTGTTTAGTGATCGAGGAAGGGATTCAGATCTAGACACAAGACTCATCCTACCAGGCAAACTGAACTCTTCCTTTACATTATGTAACTGGTTTCACTAGCGATCTTAGTGGCGTGCATGCAAGTGTTGAATTATGGAAATCCAAATACATGAGTTTTCTAATGTGCGTATGCGTGTGTGGAGATTGAGGCAGTCTAAGACAAAACATGGAAACAAAGAAAGCTTGGTTATTAGCAGCTCTGAACCAACAGTCGATTTTAATTTTCTTCAGGAAAGCTGCAAGACTCTACAGTACCTAGCTAGGTAGTTTGTGCAAGAGGACCACAATGCCAGATTTCCAACATGGCGGAATTTTTTGCAGCATGTCTGTTCATCTATTTCTTGGCTTTCGCATACATTGTCTATATGCCAAAATGTTATATTTGTAAAGTTTTAGAGTAGCTTTTGGTATGGAAGTTCTTACATTTAGAGCTTGTCAAGGTAACTTATCCCATTTCTCGAAGAAGGGAAAATCCTCTCATTTTTGTCTTTGTCTTGTAGGTCGACGCTTTTGGTCGCTCACAGCTTTCAGGTACTGGTGCTTGACCTAAAAGTACAAAGAAAAAATAATCAAAAGCTTGGATGTTTTCCTACACGGCGAACACAATGCACCAGTATGCACCAGCAGATTTTTTACTGTTTACCGGCTGTGCTTTAAAGGTAACAAATGCGGGCTGAGCACTTACATTTTGCATTTTTCAACTCTTTTTGAAGATTTTATTTTATTTCTAAGTTGCTCTCGAGAGATTTGATTCTGTGTACTTCTAGAACTAGGAAAACCCTTTTTATGACAATAAGTCCCGAGAGTTATCATTTGAACATCAAACTGGTTTAATTTAGTTTTACGGAATCGAAGGTGTAATTTGTTTGTTCTGCAGTACTGATTCTGATGCAACCGTAAGCGGTAGTTCTTTATAGTACCCTATGGCCTTTTAAATCATTTCTCTGCCTTTTTCACCCGTTTATTTGACTGTAGTGACGAGATATAAGGAACCACTATTTTTGATTTGTAAATTATTAAGGTCAAGTTCTACCCCAGTGGATGCTCTTGAGGCAACAATGTTTTTCTGTTGTGTTGTCAAGTTTGTTTGTTTTGTAGTCTTTTCGTGATTGTTCATCATAGTCATATTAAGATATTATATTCTAAAGTTGTATCTGTAGGCACACAGCTAGCTTGTCATCTCGAATTGTCTGGGAGGATTGGGAAGTTCAACAACTGGTACAAAACTTCAATGAAGTTCAAATACGTTTTTATTATTATTATTATTATTGTTGTTGTTGTTGTTGTTGTTGTTGTTGTTGTTGTTGTTGTTATTATTATTATTATTATTATTATTATTATGAGCAAATGTTTTTACAGGGGAAGTTATTTTAAAATCTTCCTAGCATTGGTAATAGGTTTTGGCTATTGGTCATTGCTGTCAAATTGTAAATGAGGATGAATCATAAAATGGCACAATGTATGTTTACATCGATTTGATATAGTTTTATTTGATATCCTCCCAACACACCTTAGCATGTTAATTTAAATTTTAGCTTGTATCTCTGAATAAAGAACAACAAATAATTTGATTATAAACCAGCTCTGCTATCAGTGAGGTAGCAATAATGAAGACCAGTTAACTAACATGGTCTTTGTACATGTGGGCATATGTTGTAGGTCAAAACGAAATTCGGGATTGGGTTAAGAAACAAAGGAATTTCATTATATCACGGCAAGACATTTGCTCTCATAAATAAGAGTGGGAATCAGTGAGGGCTTTTCATGGTAGTTGATAAATCAAGCTGTTATTGTGAATTATACACAAAACTGCTCTCTCTAGAGTCAAAAAAAAATGTCGAATGTTTATAGTGGTCATGCACTTAGCTACACCTAGCTAGTTCACAGGCATGCCACTCAAACTGAAAGAAACAAGTATTTCAAATGAACATAACAGGCTTAAAAATCCCAACTGGCGGGAGGCAGACCAGTTGGCTATTTACAAGCAGACCGAGGAGTTGCATTGAACTAGGGTCCACCGAGAAACAACTCCAGCTTAGTGGTCAGAGCGGGACTTGAACCCGCGACCTCCGGATTTTTAGTCCGGCGCCCTAACCACTCGGCCACGCTGCCGCCCCAAAGCGGCCAAATTTGACTGGCTTGCATTGCTCGAATCGGGAATAAATGTAGCTGACATAGAAAAGCAAAGCAAGAAAAGCCAGTCTTAGCATCCATCAGACATTTCAAGTTATTTTTAAAAAGTTTGCACTTGGTAAAATTGGCTCACACACTTAACACATTGCTAGTCTGCATGTCACAAGTTACTCACCAACATTTTATTTGGCTCCAAAAACAGTTCACTGGTAGGGGGATAGGGGAATTGCTCAGTATTTATAATATTTATTTATTATTATGTATTTTTCTCCCAACGGTATTGTTGAAAAAGAGGCGTGAACAAATTAAGATGACCCAGAAGTGAACACCTAAAAATGTAGGTCCGTATTCAAGATGGCGGCTTCTTGTATTACATGATGCGATCACCACATGATATGACGTCATTATCACCTGGTGCTAACATCAAATGAAATCTTTTTACCTCAATACAGTTAATATATTCTTGAAACCATTGAGGAGGGGGAGGGAGATTTCTCCTTCCGGTTTGCATGGGGTAAATGCTAGGAAAAAGATTCCTGACCCATACGCGATCGGCAAGAACTTCATGCTAGCCCACATATAGAGCACATTCCCATTATTGTCTAATCCATATATATCCTTATAATATACTCAACAAAATTTCAAGTATTTGATTGGTCAATAACGAGTGCATAAATAGATTATAGAGTGCAAATGGAGGTTATAGAGTGCAATACGGAAGTTGCTATGGAAACTATAAGGGAAGCGCGAAATTTAACTGAAGCAAAAACCAAAATGGCTGAAAGCTGGTATACTTCGTCCGACGAAATAGTTGTTGACCAGCTGAAACTAAAGGCAAAAAACAAAAGCTCTTCTAAATTAACACAAACGTAGTTGAATGTCTGGGAAAACTGGGGAAATGAAAGAAAATTCAATCCTAAACTGGAGGAGTATGAGCACGAAGATCTCGATGAAAAGTTACAAATGCTGAAGTACTTACCAAAGATGGATTAGAGTACGAACCGGAGAGTTTGAAGTCCATGCTGGCAGCCTTTTATCGGCGTTTAAAAGAACGTGACTACATATACTCAGTCACACGGGACCGGGAGTTTTATCAGTCCAAGTTCGTGCTCGAGCGAAAAGTAAGACATCTTCGCCAGCAAGGAAAAGGGACGAGGCCGAACGCGGCAAGTGCCGTGACAAGCAAAGAAGAAGAAATACTATGGACAGCAAAAACTCTGGGCGATTCCAGTCCAGGAGTTAGTCTCAGACGATGTAGTGGAAAGCAACTGAGGGCAGCAAACGTTTAGAGGCAGTCTATTATTCAGGTGATCGGCCACGCAAGTGAAAAGTCGCCGAACGACTACAATGAAGGAAATTAATGAAAGGGAGCATCGACAGTTATCACGGCACACATCACACATCAGCGGAACTCCACAGACAACAACATCAAACAGTTTCCTAGGCTTTTCAGTGTGGTTTTTTCTTCCAACTAGAACGGAACAGACCCAGCAAGCAAGCAGCTACCATGCTTTTACGGTAAACAATTTCCACAACTGTCAAGTCACGTTTAGCGTCATTCAAGGACAGGCGGTTTCACCCAAAAGTTCAGATCAGCATTAACTGTCTGTTCGAGGTAACTCATTACGGAACAATTACAAACTTGCCATGATTTTTCATGCTCTTGATATAAAAACTTGTTCAGTTTATAAAGTTTCTGAAGTTTACCTGAAAATTCACGCTTGGTTTACCTGTCACTAGGTTGTAATTGATTGGTTGAAATAAAACATGTGAGCAGTTTGGAAGCCACTTCAGAGTTGCGTGTCCATAGAAGCGTGACGGTCGCATTTTCTCGACTCTTTTTTATAATTTTGTTGAGAATATTATAAATAAAAAATCGTATGATCGCTCGTGCATTTCGTGATATATGGTCACTCGTGATGTTTTTCAAGTTCTCAAATTGCACTCGCCTGCGGCTCGTGCAATTTTGAGAACTTGAAAAACATCACTCGTGCCCATATATCACGAAATGCACTCGCGTTCATACGATTTCCTATACATATATGGAATGTCTTATCCATATATGGATATGTGGGCTACCATGAAGTTCTGACCTACGCGATCAATCGTTGTAGCGTTACGGTTTTTGTGTGGAATCCGCTGACCAGAGTATAACGCTTTCCACTGTACTGCGCTCGCAAATTCACATGCCATGTCATGCATCGAGCGCGCGCTAAGTACTAAAATGAAAAATGATAGGGTATTGCTGATGCCAACAGAAAGCGTCGGAAGCTGGAACGCCGCTGGAGAGTGTCAAGACTCTGTGTCGACAGACAGATGTTTGTTGACCAGTGTCAGATAGGGAACAAAATGCTCAAGGACGGGAAGGCTTCATATTATTCATCAATTATATCAGAGAATGCACTAGATCTAAAAATACTTTTAAACGCAGTCGACAAGTTGCTACATCACAAAGTAGAGAAACACTATCCGACTGCGTCCTCAACGACCGAGCTTGCGAATAACTTTGCCGACTTCTTTGACAAGAAGATAGCAACCATAAAAATTGGGCTATCCAATGAACTGACTTCCACTATCCAGTCCTGTGAAGCAAATGAACAGCCATGTCATGTCGAACTCATAGAGTTCAGAGTGGTGACAGCAAGAGAGGTTGAACGTTTTGTGGACAAAATCGGTAAACGAGTCGTGTGATATTGACCCTATACAAGCATTTATTCTCAAGGAATGCAAAACGACTCTTTCACCCATTCTCACTAACATGGTTAACATTTCGTTCCAATCAGCATATTTTCCCGCTACACTGAAGGAAGCAATGATTAAACCGAAGCTGAAGAAGGACAACCTAGATTCTGAGGATTAACAAATTTCAGACCTATCTCAAATGTGAAGGTTATATCAAAGATAATTGAAAAGGCAGTATCTTGTCAATTGAGTGATTACTTACGTGATAATGATCTGGAGGAATCTTTTCAGTCAGCGTATATAAATGCTTTCACAGCACAGAGACTGCTCTTTTAAAGGTGCAAAATGCTATTCTCTGTGAAATAGACAATAGACAATCAGAAATGCGTTGTCCTGCTGCTGTTGGACATGTCTGCAGCGTTTGATACTGTCAACCATGAGCTGCTACTGGAAAGAATGTCAAAACGCTACGGTGTGAAAGGAAATGTGCTAAAATGGTTCCGATCCTATATTCAAGATCGGAAGCAGTTTGTGATGATTGATGGAATCAAATCAAAAGTGAAAGAACTCCGCTATGGTGTTCCCCAGGGATCAGTTTTAGGGCCGATCCCATACTTACTATACAAGTCGCCCATCAAGGACATAATTAGACGGCATGGACTCAGTCACCATCTCTACGCCGACGACACTCAGCTATATCTCTCACCCGCTGAACAAGCCGACCCCAAAGTTAGAATAGAATCTTGTGTTTCCGAAATCGACTCATAGATGGTAAGCAATAAGCTTACCTGAACAGAGGAAAAACGGAGCTACTGGTCGTAAGCGAACGGCACCGCCCACCCCCATCAATAGAATACATCGATGTGTCTGGTGAACGGATCAAGCCATCCTCTTCTGCAAGGAACACTGGAGTTATCTTCGATGAGCACAAGTCACTAGATTACCAATACCTGCAAGGCCTGTTTCTTCCACCTCAAGAACATTAGTAAGACAAGAGACTGTTTATCTCCAGCAGACACTGAAAAGTTGGTTCACGCATTCATTACCTCTAAGCTCGATAGCAGTAACTCACTATTGCATGGGCTATCCACTTTTCTAATAGATCGCTTACAAAATGTCCAGAATGCTGCGGCCCGCATTATTTTTACTCGTACCAAAAAATATGACCACATTAAGCCTATCCTAAAGCAGCTGCACTGGCTTCCAGTTAACCAGCGCATTAACTATAAAGCCCCGGCCAAACGATCGCAACATGCCAACGCAACATATCGCAACATTGTTGGGCGCAACATGTTGCGTGCGTTTGGCCACCGTGTTGCGACATGTTGGGTGTTGTTGGCTCAGATTTGACCATTTTCAAATTTGAGCCAACAACCCCCAACATGTTGCAACACATCGCAACACGGTGGCCAAACGCACGCAACATGTTGCGCCCAACAATGTTGCGACATGTTGCGTTGGCATGTTGCGATCGTTTGGCCGGGGCTTAAGGGCTCCTTCTGACCTACAAAGCGCTCAATGGCCAGTCCCCTATTTACATTACTGAATTTGAAAGCTGGTGTAAAATTTTTAGTCCTATTAAACTTGTGAGTCTACGGAAACTGGCGTCGTCACGCAATGCAGTCTTCAATCAGACTGGCATGGACTTTGTCACTGAAATATCTTTCTGTAAAACCCCGGTTGTTGATGAAAAAAGGTTGGTTTTTAGAGGTTGAGAGTCAGCTAGGGAAATCATTTAAGGTATATGTATAAACATTTATACGGCGTCGAACGCGCTATCATAATCTTTGATTACTACTAGTTATTATTATAATTATTTACAATGTATGGGTAAAAAATTTGACTCGTTCACCTGTATTAAGGTTTATTTATTATATGGCTCAAGGAGGATTGGAACCTCTTCCCAGAGGCTTTGCGCGACGGGATTTATATCATTTCGCAACATTTTCGATCACGTTTCATCGGGGAGTCGATTTTGAGAGATTTCAGGACCGGTTTTTTACGTCAATGCGGAATGAAATGGATCCAAAAATGGTAAGGTATAATTCTTTGTCACTTCTTTATTGTGTTTGTTTTTTTTTGGAGCATAATAACATTTGAACGCCTGATCAGTAAATGTAGTTCGTTGTACGTAATTTGTTCGTGATATTTGGCGCGTCATTTATCGCCAAAAACGCTTATTTTAAAACCTTCAAATCGTCACTTTTTCGTGGAGGCCTTTCCTTCCAAGTGCTATCACGTGAAAGAAGAATAAGTTATGAGTGAAATGTATACAAAGGTCGCCTAAGGTCGCTTTGTATTGACCCGATTTCAAGCCATTGAAAATCCCTTTGTTTGCACTCAACGAACTGTGAAATGTATGCTCTGTATGAAATTGGCGCGCTCGCTGCTTCGTTACCAACCGGGCGTTTCAATCGAATAGCCGCTTTACGTTTTGTTTAGTTTAAGCATTTTGTATCTCACAATCGTTTTTATATAAACACTTAAATAAACATGGGTCTTCTTTTTAACTTAGTGATGGCTACTCCTACAAAAGAAAGTAAAGTAAACGATGCCACGTCACGAGTGGCCAAACGCCAAGCGACAAGAAAAGAAATCGTCCTGAACGCCATGGTTCTAGTTCAAGGAAATCGTTAAATTATTCGGTCTCTGCCTCTCAAAATGACAAGGAGAATTCCAAGGTAACTACTCTCAAACACACGTTATTTTTTTTTATGATTATTTTGACATTTTCATTAATGTTTACACTTTTGTTTGCAGTCGTCTCCACCAAGTTTCAAGGCAGTATTGCAAAGAAAAGTTTGTATTGTTTCTCCGGGTAAAATCAGAAAAAGGGAAAGTCCCAAAAAATATCTTTGGTCCAATGCCGAAGACCTAGCAACAGTGCAGTTTACTGCCCTTCACAAAGATCAACAGGCATCAGACCAAGAGTGGCCAGCCATGAGAGCAGAGGCAGAATATTGGAGCGAAGCTGCACAGTATATTCAGTCTGCCACTGGTACAAAGTACCTTCGCAAAGGTATGTACAAATATAATGGAGAATTAGAAACAAAGATGCAAATTATATATATTTATTGACTATTTTGCCTTCAGTCTTTATGCTAAAAAGAATGTTGTTGTTGTTGCTGTTGTTTACACTGAAGCATTTGAGGCATTTGAGGTATTAATAAGAGCAAGCATACATAGATCATTGGCAATCAATGCATGATTATCATAATTTTTTGTAGCTTTTCTTGTCTTTGAGCCAAAGCTAAAGTTTTGGTTAAAATTATCTGTGAATGCCTCGGCATAGTAGTGTGGCCTGTGGGAAAGCAGTTCAGTAGCACACGATTCTAATTTGTGTTGCATCTTTGACATTTTAAAGTTTCCACTTTTATTGTTCAAAATTTTGTTTTATATTCACTTAAATTAAGTTTCTTTATTCTCGTAACAGCACAGTCTGTCAGGCAGAGAGTAGTGAACTATTTGAGGAAAAACTTTGTAACCATAGATGAGGCAGAAGATGCTTTTGGTACTGACTGTGGATTCCTATCTGGCCAGCTCTCCTGCCACAGAAAGTTCCCATCAAACCCTGAGCAGGGACCTCTCCAACTTCCAGAAAAAATTGTGGAAATTATTGAAACGTTAACTGGAGTTCAACGTGCAATGCTTGCTACTCGCATTCTAGAAAAGCTGCGTTCCTTACGTCTTGAATCAACATTAAAGAAAGTGCTACCAAAAGTGTTACCGCTGCTAAGCCATATGAGTATCCTCGAATTGCTCTTGGCATTGTGCCTAATTGCCTCTCGTGAAGCTCTACTTAATGTTGCTGATAGTATGTTTTGTAGTTTGGCTTCCAAGTCGGGTATTTCCGGGACCATGAGTGGCTTTGTAGACACTGCTTGTAAAGCGATGTGTGAGCTGGAAGCTCAAAACAAGCTAAATGTGGTGTACTTCCTGTGCAGAATCATTGCTGAAAAGAGAGAGGATGGGATAACACCCATTCTTCCTTTAGACCGCATGCCATTTGGGCTGATCCAGCACCAGCTGGAATTCTTCAATGCAGCTCATGTTTGCCAGACAAATATTCTTTTTATTATTATCATTCGATAAATTGTTTGAATTGGATCATTCTTCTCCTTAATGGCTTGTGCAGTCATAAAGGTAAACAATATTATTTAACAGTAAAAATGTAAAATCATGGAAAGAAAAATATATTTTTCAACAATTTTAACATGTAAATGCTGTAAAATACAATGAAATGTCAGGGGGAATTGTAAAAGTTTTGAGCCATTCTTTTACTGGACAAGAAAATCAAGTTTTGAGTATGAAATTGATCACTTCACTGTATCTTGTTTTAACCTCTAGAGTTATATTCAGATGTGTAAATAAACCTTTACTTTTCAGGGTTATTGTTGAAACTTTTTAGCCAGCATGACTGTTGTTTAGAGAGGTCATGCATGAAAATATAGCTAGATAATTTCTTTCAATGTAAGCAAAGTTATACTGATTAAAAAATGTAATAGTTTTTTATTGTTACGTATTTATTCATTAAACTTTGAGTTACAATCACTAAATGTGTTTTTACTTTTTGCAGTATGAAATGTGCAAATACAGAATCTTCCCTGCTCCCCCCTCTCCCAACAACCAATTAGGTTCGGTTATTGCACCAAGGGAGTTTTTGAAAGGCATTGTTCCATTCTGAATACTATTGGGTCTTTTATTATTTACTAAATATATATGCCTTGTGTCCCACGACTCATGAGCAGCAATATGAAAAACCATTTTAATTTCAAAAATCAACCATTGTATGTAAAACCCCTTGCATGGAATTTAGCCTGGAAAGGGGGTGGGGCTGGGGGTGTGTTCATCACAGAGTAATTGATGAATGTTACAAAAAGAGAGTGAGGGGGATGTGTCACTGGATGGGTCACATTTCAGGGGCTGAACGAATCAAAAAAAATATTTCAATGAATTTACACAATTGTTTTTAAATTTTTGGATAAAAAGGTATGGATGATTCTTGATAAAATCTATTTAGCAATGCACATTTCGAGACATCAATAAATAAAACTTTCAATGGCTTCAGTATAGATATTAAATAAAGACTTAATCTAAATTGTCATTGTATTTGTAGTTAGCATCTGTGGGTAGCCAGCGATGTGATTTTGTGATCAAAATATGAGGCTGATATAACCAGTCATTCAAATCTGGAATGAACATAAATCCAATGGACTTGAATCTCACATTGTCTATTTCATTGTTCTTTATAGCTGCAGTCACTTTTCTGATTTTTTCTTTTTGTATGTAGCCCACTCGTGACCATTCACCATCAAGATGGGCCTCTACAAGAATGGCATTTTTATCCCGAAAGTTCATAGGCTCAGGGGTCACTCTCATTTCAATGTCTTGTTAGCTTAGTTGTAACTGTTTACATCTCCTTAATGCTTTTTGACAGTCTTCATGGTAGCTGCTACCTTTGAGGGCGAAATATTCTGTGAACTTTTCAGTAATGTCTCCAACACATTGATTGCCATCATCATTGTCATCATTGCCAGCAGCACCAGCATAATTGTTATTATCATCCTGCTCATTACTATCTGATTCTTGAATTGATACCTCAATGTCTCCAGGGATGTCTTCCTCTGATTCACAGTCATCACTTAACTCCAATTCATATGGGTTTTCTTTGTTACCATTGTTGGCATTTACAACAATATTTCCAATTCTTGGAAAAGACGAACAATTACAACTACACACAAGAACATCCAGCCAAGGAATGGTGGGAAGAGGATCCTCTTCTTCATAATCCTGCCTTGGTTTCGCCTTAACAGTGTATGAATTGGGAACTACTATAAACTCCACCACTACTGTCAATGTTCTGTCGTTGGACTGTTAAAACAAACAATACATGTATATTCTTTCAATATTTTCTTTTGTCAACAGATTTTCAGCTTATAACCTCACATGCAATATTAAATTTAATAGAACCAAAAAACCAGCCCAAATTCGTTTGTGACAGTAAAAGCTAAAGTACTCCATTTACAGTGAATGGTTTTTTAACAGAACGAATACCAAAAGAAGGAAATCGTGTGCGAAATGTGTGCATTCGTGAGCAAAATCACACATTTGCTCTAAGTTCTGATTCGACCATGTATATTTTTACAACGAGCTCCACACATTCGAGAACAAACCGTCTAAAAGACTAGGCAAGACAAGAAATGTGTCGCGGGTAACAATAAAAGTTAAATATACCTTATGATCACGATAAGAACTAAGGAATAAATAGCGAACGAAAACAAAACAATGCTTGCATTTGACGAACGGTTCCTGTGTTTTTTTTTATTGGACAACGCTCTGAATGGCGCTGCTGCAGCGAATATCATATCAAAAATGTTCCATAAGAAAACGAAGACAGGATTTAAATAACTTTACCTTGATGTCGCAGCTATTCAGGACCTCGCTAAAAAAAAGCTAAAGTTTTGGTTAAAATTATCTGTGAATGCCTCGGCATAGTAGTGTGGCCTGTGGGAAAGCAGTTCAGTAGCACACGATTCTAATTTGTGTTGCATCTTTGACATTTTAAAGTTTCCACTTTTATTGTTCAAAATTTTGTTTTATATTCACTTAAATTAAGTTTCTTTATTCTCGTAACAGCACAGTCTGTCAGGCAGAGAGTAGTGAACTATTTGAGGAAAAACTTTGTAACCATAGATGAGGCAGAAGATGCTTTTGGTATAACTGTGGATTCCTATCTGGCCAGCTCTCCTGCCAGCTCTCCTGCCTTGATGTCGCAGCTATTCAGGACCTCGATCAACACGGGCGAACGACGATCTTTTAGGTCGTCCATTAGATTTCTTCTGTTAAGGAAGGCGCACATCCGTCGTTCCGCGAGCTTCCGAGGAAAACTATCATGCCCCAGTACCAATTTCACTCCCAAACATGGAAAATCATTCAAACAAACGGTTTGTCGCTCTAAAATCGACACAGTGCAGGTAAAGTAACTTGTTATCAGCAAATGTTGTAGCCGTCTGAGACGTGACCTCTACGAAATCCATGGCGAAATGATCTGATCACGTGCTGCGAAAATTGATAATATAGTTGCGAAGCAAAGGATTCTGGGAATAGGGTCCAATCCTCCTTGATATGGCTAGTGCTTGTAGCCGATATAACGTGCACTCTGATTGGCTAAGTGCAGCTTCACGCCAGGGCATTATTCTCCGTAATGCCCACGGGCCGATTACGGATTATGCAAATTAAGAAAAGGAAAAAACACGAAAGGTTATCCAAAGCTAGAACACATTTGCTTTATTTACGTTGAAAATCGTTGTGATACAAGACGATGAGTGACGATTAACATTCAAAGAGTTAATTATATTACTTTTTAAGGAAAAAATGAAGTTACTTCGGCAAATTACGAACGAGTTAATCGGCCAGGAAGAAATTGAAATGTTCATACATCAAAAAGCAAACCACGAAAGGAAAGGACAACTGCCAGTGAAATGAAAACATTTCAGCGATATTTGTCGTCAATAAACCGAATAAACAAAGCGAGCATAGTAGAAAGTTTTGGACTTACCGGCTACTGTCCTTGACCACTTATTGGCAAAGTTTTTTTTTTAAGATATCGGAAAAACGGATGGCGACGATTATGAACCTGACACCCTTTCGGGTTTCAGCGGGTTTGCAGCGAAGTATACATGAGAGGTTCCTTTCTGGAGGCAGGTCTCCCGGTCTTCCACTGTTCTTTCACCATTCAAAAGGCAATTGGTGGCACCAGAGCAGTACAGCAGTCAACATCAACAAATTCTCTTGCTGTAACACAAGCCAGTTTAAACGTCTTCAAGGAACATCAGATTTGAACAGCCGAGTGGTTTTTTTTATCCGGTGTGGACATTCGCAGCATCTCTGAGCGCCAGTTCAAGATCTTTAACGGGCCAGTAACTATAATTCAGGAAACTCAGAAAAGTTTGTAAATCTGGATCAATAATTGTGACATCTCATTTTAAACTTAGTACGCCATTTCTTAGCAGTCTCGCCTCCGTGGTTGAATTCTTATATCAGATGAAGAGAAATCATCGTTACTAAAATTTGTAGAATATTTAAAACAAACGGAAACTGTAAAACACACTTACTTCTTATATGCTACGATCTTTTCCTTTTCATCCAAACATGAATTTAAACTTAAGTTTTAGCATTTTCACACATCCGGCGATGGACGCGTCTTCAACAATGTCAACAGTCTAGAGACATTTAATGCGTACCGCTACAGAATTTATAAGTGAGATTTCTGCTGCTATAATTTTCACATCTTTCACTGAATTTCCACATCTTTCGATTTTCTGGTAAAGTGGAGGTAGATGTGTATGTGTCTGTTTTGTCTCGATCCCTTGTCACGGTATCTGGTCATCTCGCCACCAGGGAGTTTCGCCACCAAGAAACCATCTCGTCACCAACCAATTGCAACACTCCGCCAAGTAAAGTAGTGGAGGTGAATTAGCTGTTCGAAAGAAGTTCTTTTGCTTGTCTGTATGCAAATTACATGTTGTTGGTGACGTGATTTGATAAATGTTCCGTTGTCTTGAGCGAGCGACATTTAATACGCGCATGTTTTTCTTTCTAGTATGGTTTACAAAACAACAAAAGTCGCGCTCTTGGTTTGTGACTTTCTTGTTGTGATTGTGCAGTAGTCTTTTGCATTGCCTTCGTAGCTGAATTTAGTCGTTTAAAAAAAATATGACACAACTAAGCCGATTTTTACAAAGCTGATATCTTAGGGCTACTGCCGGTGCAGCACATCGTTCAACGTAACGCGAACATTGTGAGTGTTTTACTCAACTAAACAAGGTAGAACGAATCTCAATCTCTTCGGCTTGTGGTTTTTATGTTATTAGATTATTGGTAATCGGTAATCGGTTAGACCGGTAACGCTTGCCACACCTCGCCATCGATGCGTCCGATGATGCATGAAGTTGATGCATACAAGGACAGATTTTAATTACACACCACAATTTGACATTACTTTAAGAAATAAAGGTTACAATTTAAGACTTGGAACACGCAGATCAGTAGATAAGTGACTACGTCAAATATGTCACTATCAACAGAATGTGCCGCAGCTATTTACTATCTTTTAGATACCCTAGTAAGGATCTGAAGAATAAAAGCAAAAAGCGAAAACAGTGACAAGAAAGCACATGGTTCACTGCGCATTCTAAATCATCCATTAGCGCATAACCACAATTCCTTGCGCCATATCACTGCGCATCCTAAAATGTTTCCGTTCACGCATAACCATAACTCCTTGCGCATACCACTGCGCATCGTAAATCTTTCATTCGCGTATAACGACAATTCCTTGCGTTTAGTAAGAAAAAGTGATTGCAAGCCCCTATAATGTAATCTTCTGCTGATTAGAGAGCTCCCTCGCTCGTTCGCTTCAGGCTCACTCGCTGCGGCAGCAATTATTATATGGCTAGTGCTTGTAGCCGATATAACGCGCGCTCTGATTGGCTAAGTGCCTGTGCATTATTCTCCTGTCATGCCCACGGGCCGATTACGGATTATGCAAATTAGGAAAGGAAAAAACACGAAAGGTTATCCAAAGATAGACCATATTTGCTTTATTTACAT